>CAUYON010093779.1:0-15620 GCA_963573935.1 Arctocebus calabarensis | reverse complement strand
AGAAGGGAACACTTTTACACTGCTGGTGGGACTGCAAACTGATACAACCTTTTTGGAAGGAAGTGTGGAGAACTCTCAAAGAACTCAAGCTAGACCTCCCATTTGATCCTGCAATCCCATTAGTAGGCATCTACCCAGAAGGGAAAAAATCCTTGTATCATAAGGACGCTTGCACTAGACTGTTTATTGCAGCTCAATTTACGATTGCCAAAATTTGGAAACAACCTAAATGCCCACCAATCCAGGAATGGATTAACAAGCTATGGTATATGTACACTATGGAATACTATTCAGCCATTAAAAAAAATGGAGACTTTACAGCCTTTGTACTAACTTGGATGGAAGTGGAACACATTATTCTTAGTAAAGCATCTCAAAGGCAGGTCATTTTGCCACAACCCTGTTAGCGGAAGTTTGATGGTATCTGGAGATAGTTTTGGTATCATAACTAGTGTATGATGGGGGTGCTAATGGCAAAGGGTGCTGTTAAATGCCTGACAACCGCAAGACGCTTCCCCTTGAAAGCCTTATCTAGCCCAAATACCAATAAGATAAGAAACTCAGACCTACATGAATATTTTTTTTTTCCTAGTCTTTAGCCAGTACCCTGGAAACTGAATGATCTGTGATCCTGGCATAGGTCAACTCCTTGTAGATTATTTTAACATGGTCAGACAACTTAATATATTTGGACATCCATTTGCTTCTATGGAAAATTAAGGAACTGGTTTTCAGGAAAAAAATTGAAACACATTAAGCCACTAATTCTATTTTGAGGCTAAATAAAAAAGAAACATAAATTTGTTATTTGAAGATGTTCATTTCAGTTACTTATAGTAAATATTATAAAACACTGAAGTTCTGTTTAAATAGAGAATTGTTTAACTATTTGATGGAACATTATGAGGATCTTACAAAAAGAGTTCTCTTAACATGGAAAATGTCCTTGCAATAGTAATAATGATAAAAGAGTAATGGACTTCAAATTTGCATGCACAGCTAACCAGAGGACACTTGCTACTTCTTTCCCGAGCTGCCTCTATCCATCAATATTCCTTACCCTCAGTAATATCTCTCTTATTTTAAGTCTTTATGGACAGATTCTGTGGACATGATAGGGTTCTACTTTTTCTTATCTCCAATATCTTATACTTGGAGAATATTCAACAAATATTAGGTGATTTTGTTGAATTGTATACAAGAACAACAAAACGAAATGCAAAAACCCATCTGTTCAAAAGATCAGAAAAATAAAACCAAACATTAATAATAGGAATGCTATTTTTAAAAAAGTCTATTTCCCTCTATTTTCTATTGTATATGTCCATGCAGAGAGTACATCTCAATTTTACCATAGGCATAAAAAAGAAAAAAAATCCAGAAAGATTATCTGGAGAAACTTGGAAGAAAGACTCTCCTGCAAGTGTCTAGAACTAAGTACATTCCTCTTCTTCTCATTTACTCACGGCCCTTTACTCAGGGAGAGTACTATTTTTGGCTGCCATTATCTTTAGGTACTGGTCTTTGTAACAGCACTGAGAGCGTAACATTAAATTTTACACTTTTGCCTGTCCCACTGCTGTGAGCAACTTTGAGGGCAGAGTTTTCTCATTTATCTCCGAGTCATTGCCACTGACCGCAGGGCGTTGAATGTAAGTGAGGCCAGTCTGTCAGCTGACAGAGCCACTCTGTGCTGTGTTCCCTGTGTCTTCCTGGGACTCAATGTAAGAGGTATTCAGCTTACTCACCTGTAGTAAATGCTGGATAAATATAGTGGACTGAGTAAATGAATGGCAACCAAGACTACATTTTCTGCACTAAATCAGCTGAACCAATTTGTTTCTAACAGCACTTGGCTGACCACAGCAATGTTAGCATGGAGAGTTGATTCCCTGATATTGGTTTCATGATACAAAACTTTGAATATTATTTTTCCAAATTCTTAAATTTCTAAAGTTCTTTGGCTCAGCGAGTAGGGCACCGACCCTATATACTGAAGGCTGCGGGTTCAAACCCCACCCCGGCCATACTGCATCAAAAATGAGCCGAGCGCTCTGGTGGGCGCCTGAAGTCCCAGCTTCTCGGGAGGCTGAGGCAAGAGAATCGCTTAAGCCCAAGAGCTGGAGGTTGCTGTGAGCTGTGATGCCACAGCACTCTACCGAGGGCAGTAGAGTGAGACTCTTGTCTCCACAAAAAAAAAATAAAATAAAATAACAAGGACGGCTGACAACAGTACTGACAATGGAGTGCTCTACTGTTTCAGATGGGAGTTTGAGTAGCAAAGATGTTGAATGAAGAGTTGAAGGTAATAATGGTTAAAATAAGAGTCTGGGTTTAAATCTTAGCTCTGTCACCTGTTAACTCACTGATCGGCCTCTCGCGAGGTAGGTAAATGCTTTATGCTTTTGTTTCTTTGTCTGAAAAATGAAGGCAAAGTTGTACAGACCTCATAGAGTTGTTGACAAGATGATTATAAAGACCATAGAACACTTACCTGACATGCAACACCCGTTCAGTGAAGTGTGATATCATTATTTGCATCCCAGTTTTGCCGGTAACAAACTGGGAAAGTAAATTCAGGACTTTCTTTTCTTTCCTTTCCTTTCTTTTGTTTGTTTTCTCTTTTTCTTCTTTCCCCTCTATAAACAAACATTCTCACTAGAATATCTCACTTCTTCCCAGGTCCTAGGTCTTTTATCTCTTTTGATTTTAAGGATTAAAAGGTTGAGGAGCCTTGTGGGATGTCTAATTCCTGTGCAGATTCTCTAAAACTAATATATCTGTTGACTGTGATCTGCTGAGGCTTGGAGTCTGCGGAAAGCTATCAGGAATCGCAGAGATGGTGGTCAGGCAGGGAGAGTGGGCTGTGGGCAGAGAGCATTGGGCTAGGAGTCAGAAAATGAGGACTGTTGTGCCCAGATTGTGGAATTCCCAAAGATCACTGGGAGCTGAGTCCGATGCAAAACGTAAAGAGCCTTTACTCAAGCTCGAGCTTGGACCCTCAGATCTACCTGGCGCAGCAGGAGAGAGCTGAAAGCAACGAGCCTCTGAACACAGGGGGGTTTTATACTGTGTTTCCAACCGCCGATGGTGGCAGTGAGAACAGGCATTAACTGCTAACCTTCCTGATTGGCTGACTCACAACCTGTCATACTGATTTGCTCTTCCTAGGGGTGGGCAATTCAATGACAGCAGCTTGGCTCACTGGGCCCGCTCTCTCAAGGTCCTAACTCACGTGTGCAGCATCACGTGGCTGCACACATCACCTCTTCAACACAGCTTTCAACTTTCTCACTAATGACATTAGAAAGAAAAAGCTAGAAAATTCAAGGGCTCTCCCAGCTCTCCCTTGGATGATTCTGATCTATTATGTGCTCTGTACATAATAGTGTAGTGTCCTCTACACTATTCCAAATGCATTCTTCCCTGGGGTGTTTCTTCCCCACCACAGGGCTGCCCTCCTCCATCCTTTCATCTTTCTGTGACTTTAGGTTTTGAGTTCTGAACTTCTCTTCCCATTTAAATGCAAACTTATTAACCGCTCTCCTTAGCTAGCTAGAAGTTGCAGGATAATGCACGGTATTTGTCTGAAGGTCTGAGGGTTCTTACTATATCTACTGTTTACAGAATGACCTTAATGAGGCTCATGGGGTAGCTGCAGGTTAAGGAAAACCCCATCTGGTACTGAGAAACCAAAATCAGCAGCAAAGACTTCCCCCAGAGAGGCTGGGAAGTCACAGGGCAGAAGCCACCTGGGAATAATTCCAACTGAACTATTAGGAAGCCTGAGACTTATCAAGTCTTGCTCTAGAACAGTGGTTCTCAACCTTCCTAATGCTGTGACCCTTTCATATAGTTCCTCACGTTGTGGTGAGCCTCAACCATAAAATTATTTTTTGTTGCTACTTCATAACTGTAATTTTGCTACTGTTATGAATTGTAATGTAAATATCTGATATGCAGGATGTAAAGGGGTCGCGACCCATAGGTTGAGAATCGCTGCTCTAGAAAGAACAACAGATGAATGAAGACAAATTGAGAGTCAGTCTTAGAATCAAATATATTAAAAGTATAACTTGTTAAACAATGAAACTAAGGCAACCTCCAAGTAGGGAACTTTAGCAGGCAAGTGAAAAGCTGTAACTCAGTGATGGAGAAGAAGATAGACAAAGGATGGAATAATCTCCAATTCCTCCCAGCTCTGGACCTGCGCTTCTGGCTATGACTGTCACAATGCTCAGAGGAGACTGCTACTGAAGAGCAGATTCTGCATCCGGTGCCGGCCACCAGGCTCGAAGCCTGCACACTCTCTCAGGGACCCTAGGAAGAGGGCCTCAACCATCTTGCAGCTAGAGAAATTGGGACTCGGACAAGGAAACTAAGTGCATCCCTCAAGCTTGGAGGAGGTACAATAGTGTTTCATTTTATAGCTGGTGAAGAATCCTCAAGAGACCAGAAATCAGTTGGGTTTTCCTATTTTGACAGCACTGCTTTGGATTCCTGACCTCATCCTTAGGTTCCCACAATAACAGGGCAGATTGCTAGATGCTTTGCACATAGGAGGGGGAACAAATGAACCTGCGAAGGGGCAGGAAGGAGGAGTGTCTGCAGAGCGAGCTTGTCTGGGAGTCCCTGCCTCTGCTGCCTGCCCTTTCACCCTCCCTGGGAGCTGCCCCGAGCCCCCAGCTCTGCTGTCAGCACCAGAATTGGCAAGGAGAGAACTTACACACAGGCTGTCACACACAGAGCCTGCCGCAGGTTACAGGGTGAACTGGGCAGTGGAAGAGCAAACACCAACCGCCAGTCCCAGTTGTCAGGAGGGAGGAAAGGGGAAGAGTTAGAGCTGGACTGTCCAGCGTGTCTGCCTGTTAGGCTGCTTGGTACTCGTGTGGCTTCTTGTTTCTTCTCTTCACCCAGTCCTGCTGAGTAGGTATTATTTTCTCCCTTTCTGCCAATGAGGAAGCTAAGACCAAAACCAGACCAGAAAATGGCCTTACATTATTTAGTAGACCTAAAATAGTAAGCCAATTTGTGGGAATCCCAATTCTGTATTTTCTACCGAACTATGATTTTCCAAACTCTGTTCACCGTTATTCCCTTTGATATTTTCTCCATATCGGCAGAGCACTAAACTTTTAAAAATATTTTTTAATGTAACTCAACATCCCTATGTCTTACTTAGAAGAAAATATTTTATTTCTGTTTGTGCTTTATTTTATTTTATTTACTTTGGAGACAGTCTCACTAAATTGCCCTCAGTAGAGTGATAGCTCACAGCTATCACAGCTCACAGCAACCTCAAACTCTTGGGCTCCAGCAATTCTTTTGCCTCAGCCTCCCAAGTAGCTGGGACTACAGGTATCTGCCACAATGCCCAGCTAGTTTTTCCATTTTTAGGGGACACAGGGTCTTTTTCTTGCTCAGGCTGGTCTCAAAGTCCTGAGCTCAGAGGATCCACCTGCCTCAGCCTCCCAGAGGGCTAAGATTCCAGACATTGGCCACAGTGCCTGGCCTACATGAATATATTTTCAAAGCAAGATGTATAATGCCACCATAAATGGAAAAGCAATTTCACTTGCCATAAATAGATGGTAATAACAAAAATAAATAAATGAAAACTAAACAGTGTGATTAATTATTTTGCTATAAAGTCTGGTGTCTGGAAGGCTCCTTGCCTGAGGCATACTTTCTTCGTTAAAACTGAATATTTAGCAAGTGTTAGAGTGGTGCTAAAGAGATAGCACACCAAAATGATGTTTTTCTCTTCAGTATAATCAAAGGATTAAAAGGTAATTGAAATCTTCTGTGTTTCAAGGTGGTTTCATGCCCTTTCTCTAGCCGACCCCAACCATCTTCACATGGGGAGCTCTTTCCAAGGTGGTGATGAGAATAGGAGCTTCTGTTCTGGAATCAGGCAACAGCTTTGTATACCATCCCTCAAGTGAGACAAAGTAGTTTACCAGATAGGACGTGAAAAGAAAGGCACATAAAACATGGATCTGGACTGTCAGAGGAATCCCCTAATGGTCTTCCTGTCACAAGTTTTCCATCCAATATATCACAATTTAAAATAATTACAGTTTTCTACTAAAATATATGAAATGGTTTCTTGCTGCTGCTATAATTAACTCTCAAATGCTTAGCTGGGCTCTAAGGCCTTGGGAAATTCTAGCATGTCCCACCATCAGTATTACACTTGGGCCAAATGAACTTGGGCCAAGTGAACCACTCATCATCTCTATTATATGTTTTCAAAATATCCTGTTTCCATGCTGTCAATAAGCAGATCTCTATGTTTCAGAATCTTTCCCTATTCCTACAGCATGTCTAAATGTGTCTTGGGTGTGAGCAGAGATGCAAACCTGGGAGTCAAGGGTAAGAAAGGGCAACATGCAGAGGTCTGGAAGATGTCCGTTGGCCTTGGCGATGCGGATGCTCCGGGTAGACTTTGCTGGGATTATTCGTGGATGGGGGGGTACACGGGAACTGAGGAACTGAAGGAGGAAAACACATGCTGTGAACTGAGATAAAAGATGAAAAATTAAGTGTTAGACAGAGGGGGATGCAGGAGAGCTCTGAGCATGTTTTTAGGTAACATGAGGCAAAAAGTGATAAAGATGTTTCAGCTCTGAACCTAGACATTATGGGAGGGAACAGAATGGAGGGGAAATGTGAAGTTGGCCTTGTCCAGGAGAAAGGACACTAAGAGATGTTCACAGCAAAGTGACGACTTTCTATAAATGGAATGGAATTAGCAGAATGAATTTGTAGCACACATTTACCACTAAGTAGCTGGAGAGTCGGAATGTTCCTGGACTTTTGCCATCGAATATAAAACATTAGGACAGTCACAACCCCAATACTGATGTGCAGTCACAGCATAGTTAAAGTTGAAGAAATTTCAGGCCTCTGCATGGGGCACCCATGTCACAGGAAAGTTGTTTACTTTCTTATTGTTAGTGGCAAAGGATTAACTTCTACACAAAACAGAGAATTCCTCGTTCAGAAAGTCTTAAGTATCAGGAAGTTCTCTTCTAAAAAGATGTGCATAACTCCCTGACATACAGGACCAGTTTTTGCCTTAAAAATTCCTTGAATTCCTCTTCAAATATGTGATAGACTATTTTTTTTTCTTAAACCAAGATATTAGGCCATTCAACCATTTTTATCATATAACATGATTTCAAAACCTTTCATTTTCTGAGATTCTCTTTTTGGATATACCAGTATCTATTTTAATTGCGATGTCCAAGAATAAAAACATCATCCTAGGTGTGGTTTGATCAGGGAAAAGTAGTGAAGAGTTCATTTTAGGTATTTGGTTTTATTAAATACGGCCACGTTTCTGACTGAGATTTATTGAGTACTTATACACACAGGCAGTTTCAACTGTTACATGTAGACATTTTTAAATGCATCATCTTATTTAATCTTTATAATAACCCTACGAGGTAGGAACTATTCATATTCCATTTTGCAGATTGACAATTGGAAGCCAAGATGGGTTATATAATTTTCCCAAGGTCACTGAATTAGCAAGCGGCCAGGCTGGGATTTGAACTCAGGTTTGCTTCACTTCAGAGTTCAAGCTGCTAAGTGCATGTGATGACCTACTTGTGTTGGTGTATGTCTATTCACTTTCCTTCCTGTACTTATGCAGATTATCTGAATCAAGTGCTGAGCTGCAATGTGGCACCCAGAGGCTCCTGGCAAGTGAGGGTTGAGTCCCTACGGCAGTGTTTTTCAATCTTCTTTTAATCTCACGGCACACTTGAACCTCTAGTTAAACTTCTGTGGCACACTTAAATTATGTTGATCAAAAAAAAAAAAAAAGAAGGTTAAAAAAAAGAATATGTCTACTGTGCTTTAAACTTCTTTTGAAAATAATTCAATTAATG
This sequence comes from Arctocebus calabarensis, assembly GCA_963573935.1. Taxonomy (NCBI): domain Eukaryota; kingdom Metazoa; phylum Chordata; class Mammalia; order Primates; family Lorisidae; genus Arctocebus; species Arctocebus calabarensis. The sequence continues at coordinate 7,722 of CAUYON010093779.1, read as the reverse complement.
CCTCAGCACATTGGTTGAAAAATCACTGCTCTATAGCATAGATATTACTAGGTCCCGTTTTGCAGAGGAGATAACTAAGACTCAGATTAGCAACAATTTTTTGTTGAGACAGAGTCTCCCTCTGTCACCCTCGGTAGAGTGCTGTGGAGTCATAACTCAACCAACCTTAAACTCTTGGGCTCAAGTGATCCTCTTGCCTCAGCCTCCCAAGTAGCAGGAGCTTCAGGTGCTGACCTCAACACTTGGCTAGCTTTTCTTTTCTTTTTTTTTTTTTTAGCTCACTCTTGTTCAAGCTGGTCTTAAACTTGTGAGCTCAAGCCGCCCACCTGCCTCAGCCTCCCAGAGTGCTAGGATTACAGGTGAGAGCTGCCACACTAAGCCAACAGCAAATATTTACGAAGAGCCTACTCAGTACCAGGCACCCACTGTGGCTGAAAGTGCAACGGTAGTGAGTGAAGAGTTTGTGACAACACAGAGTGCCACCAGTGCTCCCTCCAGACTCCAGGGCCAGCATGGTTTCCACAACACCACGGCTCCTTCATCCAACCAAAGCACCCGGAATCAATTTAGCAGAATGAAGTTTGCCATCTCTGGCAAACAAAACCAAAAAACCCCCAACTACCACCACCAGCAAAAGTGCTTAGGAAAGTGAAGAAGTCTTCCTTCAATGGGCTCGGGAGGGAAAGAGAGACCAGGCTACGGTGACAAAAACATAAAGACAACTACGTCAAGAAGCAGAGGCACTCTTTACCCTCTGCCCACAAATCTGAAGTTGCGGGGGGTTTCATTATTAATGCCCCTTCCCTCCCTGCAAATGTGGCATTCTTTTAAATACATACTAAGAGTGTAAATCAGAATAAAGACCATATTTCACGCCGAGAGGCTTGTATATCCATCAGGTATTTATGGGGCTGCTGTTAGCCAGCTCTCCCATCTGGGATATCTTGAGCCATCTTTCATCTGCTGCACCTATTTGGGGCACCCAGAGCCATCCATAACAGAGGGGCTCGTGGTTTAGAACCCCTTTGGCAGCAGGGAGAGATCCAAGGGTTTCCCATAAAGCCTGTGTTTCGAATTGCGTTCAAAGCAGTTGTTTGATATGATAATGTCTTTGGGGAAAACTTGGCCCTGCCTCTCCAGGGATAATAGAGGACAATTATTTTATTCTGCTGTGCTGTCTAACGAGGAACCATCTATTAAAAGCACAAGGGTTTGTGTAATCTGCAAATTATGGAGGAGAGAGATTGCAGTTCCTTTCTCCCACCCTCTCCCCAAGACTGTGGCCAGGAAAAAAGAAACAAAAAAAACAAAAAACAGAGCTTTTTATCCTTTCTAAATTGGGTGGCGAATACCTGTCATCATCTAAAACCAGTTAAAAAAACAAAAACGAAAACAGAGGAGAGATTTAATGAACTCGCCCTTTAACTATAACTGAATGTTCCTGGAACCCAGTGGTTCCACCTGGACTTACCACTTTTACTGTGTTCAAGGAGAGATAAAGTCTAACATGTGCACATGAACTTTTTCTTTTAATAATCGTTTTGAAAGAGATGAATGCATTGCTGGGAAAAAACAACAGCTTTAATTGTCACTTCGAACACCGCAATGCTATTTCATTAATCCCTCAACAGGACGCCTCATTATTAAAATAATATGAGGGCAGCTCTTAGTCCAAAAGTGCCAGGAGGTAAATTCACTGCTAAAATCTTCCAGAATGTCTCAGAAAAAAATAAAACTACCAGAACTTGCATCCCTTTCCAACCACAGACGCATTGTCCATGAGGATCTGTAATTCCTCTGGACTTGGCTTCTCCACGTAGAGTTGGAAATAGCTCCAAAGTCATGAATGAACCCGTCCTGGAGACCACGCAAACTGCCCCCCATCCTCACCGTAGCTGCACAGACCCAGGCCTGTGAGTGTCAACTATCAATTAGACATTCAGAGCAGAGAAGGGCTGGCTAAATGCATGGGGCCAGGGAAGCAGCAGGGTTTTATGCCTTATTAATTGGACATTGCTATTTAAACTCTTGAAGACTCCAAATGGCTTTGGCATGCGGTCAGAACCATAAAATAAATGGATTCAAGAAGTGAAAAGGAGTACTCTGAGCTAGGCCATTTCCTGTCCCTCCCTAGAATCCTAAAATGTATCTGGTACTAGAATTTCAGTCTCAAATCTCAGCTGAATACTCAGCTGGCCTTTAAATGCTGCTGCAGCTCAACTGTAATTGAGTCTTGTCTTCTAGTTCTGGCTTCTTCAAGAGGTGGCGGCATGAATAAATAACCACCTTTATTTTCAATTGGCCAATGGGTGTGCATCCGTGAAGGAATTGGCCCCGTGGAATCACCCTAAAAAGAAGTGCACCCCTGGTACTAAGCATGGGAGAGGGTCTTTTCTGAGAGGAGGTCGGCACAGATTCTCTCTGCCTTTGCATCTTTGAGAATCAAGGCAATCTTCTGAGAGTGGACACTGATCTGTGAAGATAAGCAGAGCCCGGTGGCAAAGCTGACACCGTGCCATCAGCGTCACCGTCCACACTAGCCCTCCTCTCACTTGTCTGGAAGATGATGCTTTCAGACGGGTTATGAGTGGTGGGCCGGGGGTCCTCCTTGAGGGATTGACAGCGTGCTCCTTAGAGTGTACAGAGACCAGCTGGCTAGGACAACTGGGAAAAGCTCGAGGAGGGGCACGATGCCACCACATCCCAGGACAGGGGCTGCCAAGAAGGTGAAGGGAGGGGAGAAAGGAGCTGCCCTGTTTGGCCACCTGCTCTGTACTGATCTCTTTTAAAAGCTTCACATGCGTGATCACGCTTAAAACTCCCAACAGTACTTTGAAGGACGTGTCGCTGTTCCCATTTTACAGATGAGGAGACTGAAGCTTAGGGATTTTAAGTGACAGGCTCAAGGTGCATGCTGAGGACATGAAAGTTGAAAACTATATCTGCATATGCCCTAAGTCCTGGCAGATTCTGCTGAAGGCTCTTTATACCACTTCATGTGAATGACGACACCCCCACCCCACCCCTGCCCTGGTGTTTGTCATACCAGCTCTCGTCTTCATGTTTTTCACTGGGGTCTGTTTGGTGTCTCAATTTTTAACCAGGGCCTCTGCTCATTAGCTTGACTTTGGTGACTAATATTCTTTTTCTTCCAAATGAAACCTAACCTTGGCTCCAACATTCATTTCCCTGCATGTGAGTTAGCACCCTGCAAAATGTCACAAGCAGCCCTGGCAATAAGCAGAGAAGTGTGCTGTACAGGTGCAACCCGCCTCTCTCTTATTTTATTAATTTAAGGTAGGGTATAATTTAATATTCAAAGCATGAGCTTTGGGTTCACGCAGAACTGTGATGAAACCTGCACGCTCCTCATCAGTGGGTCACCTGGAGCAAGTCGCTTATGCCCATCAGCCTCAGTCTTCTCTTCCACACAATGGGGAGAACAGTGTGTGCCGCTCAGATTTATCGTTAAAATGATGTGCAGTGCTGCATGATGGCACTAACCAGGTGTAGAGCGAGCTCTTAATACACAGAATCTATTATTTAGGGTAAATGTTTCACATTAAATAGTCACCGTATTTATTTTAGAGTTGATGAATGAAGCTAATATCCCAGGGAAGAAATGAAACAGTACTCGCAGAGAACACTATTCACCTTCCCCTCTGATGCTGAGGTCTTCTCCTACCTCTTAGTGGAAAATATTCCTTGCACTGCAATTTTTCATGTCTTACAAGGTTCAATCAATACAATTGATTTAATGATTAATTTATTGTGTTCCTCAGTAAAAGCCCAGCATCGACTTCTTAAAATGGAATCTTATTACGTTTTAGGCAAACAAAAATAACTGGCAGCGATCGTTTAAAGGGGAAGCGCACGACATGCTAAACACACCCACAAAATCAAAACCAATAAGGAGAACAAAAGGGCCCTGTGCTATTTTAGGAATGCAGAGTGGAGGGATGGTTGGCTGGGTTTGAAAGCTCATCTGTGCACTGGCATTGTCTGTGACTTTACGTCTTGTCCTCTCCTTGAGGACTGCAGGATTTTTTCTTTTTGTCTGCTTATTAGTATTAGGAATCGTTGTGCTCTTCATTGGCTCATGGTTTGTTTTTATCTCAGAGACTGAAATCAGTGGGACGCCGTCCTTTCACTGCCTTACAGAAGATGCGAAGAAAAATCTATGTCCTGCCCATGCCCTTGCATGGCTTCTCTAGTGAAGCATGTTTTGTATTATTTCATTCCATATATATTTTTATTTCTCCCATGACTTCCCTTTGCCTCACCCTTACCACCAAACACAAAACAGACTACCTAGTGGAATTTCCATGCATTTTTTTAGTTGCCTGTGAGTCTTCTTGCAACAAGGCAAGGAATCTATAAACCAGTACATAAATGAATGAATACATAAAGTAGAAAAAAGTCTGATGTCTCGCTCTGCCATGCCACAGCCTGGCTTTGCAGTTGGTCGCTTGCTGCAGTATTTGCTTTGTGTGGAGAGAGGAAAGTGGAACCTGCCGGCAGCTACCCAGCTGGTGGCTGGTTCTGTCTTCTAAAAATTTTTTTTTATTAAATCATAACTGTATACTTTGATGGGGTATAGGGTGGTTCTGTCTTAACCGTTCTGCCCCCTCGTCTGCCTTCCTGAGAAAGTCGGCTGGGGCTATCGAGCCTCCACCTGGAGGCTGGAGGGGGGGAGGGGTTTCAGGGAAGGCGTTGGCAGGCTGACCTGGCCACAAGGTGGCAGTCTTGCAGCGCTGGTGAGAGGACGCTGGCACTTGACTTTGGCAGCAGGAAATGTTCCCCGCCCTCCTCACACGACTTTCACGTGTTCAAGATGAAATAGTGTTTATTAGAGGTGTGTTTTTTATTCCCCCAGCTCCAGAGGGAAAGGATAAGAACCCTTTTTGATATGTGCTGTGTGTGTGTGTGTTACGTTTAAGGCAAGGGAGGGAATGGGGATTTAAAAAAACAAAAATAGTTTTCTCTACCAGGAGCCCCCTGACCAGCCTGTGTGCTGGGAGGATGCTGGGAGGGTCTGCAGAGACAGCCGGGGGCGCGGCGACGTCCTGGGCTTTGCAGGCCGCGTGTGCCTCTGAGCACCCACTCCCTGGCCCTGCACCCTGCCCAGCTGTGCGACTGACCTCAGACCGTTTATAAATTTTTGGTGCTTCAGTTTCCTCATCTCCAAAATGCCATTTATAGTGTTTCCGAAGGATGTTGTGAGAATTAAACTGGCCAGCCTGAGAGAACATGGGCTTATCATCTGCGCTCAATAAATGAGAGTTATTGATCATGTGAGCTGGAAGTACAGTGTCCCTAACATATCACATTTCTTCCCCTGCCTGACATTCTGTGACGTTCTTCTAGTGACAGTGACCACTCCCAACGTGCTCACAGTGACCAAGACCACAAGCACAGCCTCTCCCCGGACCAGAGCTCAGCCACCTGCTGTTCTAGCATCACTGTACACATTCTCAGATGGCCTTGGGGCTGTCACCGGGAACTGAGGGTTTGGAGTCAAGGGTAGGTAGGAAATCTGGCTTCTGGACTTACTAGCTGTGTGACCTTGAGTAATCATTTACCCCATCAAAGTTTCACTTTCATCAGTTGTAAAAATGGGGATAATGACCCTTAATGATTAGTGGCTTTTATTAGGAGTTAAATAAGCTAGCGCAAGCAAAAACACTGGACTTGAAGGACAGGGGAAGTCCCTGGGAACCTCTCCCCCTTGCTGAGAGGGATGCCATCAGAACTGCCAACCTGAGGAACGAAGTTGCCTCCCTAGACCTGCGACACCTGTAGAAACCGTGTTGCTTCAGAGATACACAAAGGAGAAAAACACACGTTCTCTTTTAAATACATGAAGTTGGAGGTATCTATGGGTAGGTAGGCGGAGATGTCTTCTGGGCTTTGGGAGAACTCTGGGTGGAGATGGACGTCTCCTGAATTGACTGAATTGCACTCAAGCAAATAACTTCCCTCCCAGTATTCCCAGTCCCATTTCCTTCCAACAGCAGCTCAATTTAACTAGTGCTAACTCTTAGGCCCTGTTGTGTTTTTTCAAAGAGCCATAGGTTTAATGTGTTTTTCAAAGACCCATAGGTTTAATCACTGAATGTGGAAATTCCTGGAAACTTGAACTTCTGTTTCCTTAGCTCTGGCCTCCCTCTTTACTAAATTCAGAGTTTTGAGATTGACTAGTCTCTAGGTTGACCTATGATAGGATATTGTCAAGGAATTTTAGAGAGGTGGATATGAATATGAATAGCAAACATCCTATTTTTTTTAGAAGTGAAAACTGAAGCACAAAAGAGCATCTAAGTGATTTTCCCATCTCTACAAAGCTCAGAGCCATCACATCAGCCTGCCTGCTTACTTATAAGAAGGTGAGACAGGTTACGACCTCGATGGTAGTTCAACTACGTATGAGGCCAAGGGATTAAAGCATAGCTCTTCTCATGAGCCAGCTGTCTTAAGACTTGAGAGAGACTTTTCAATCCCCTTAAATCATAGAACCCTTCATTAATACTGACACATTTAGATTTTTCACAGTTTAAAAAATCCTGGCCATCAAGTGTAGTGATGAACTGATGAAGCTGTATTCTCCCGAAGGTAAGAATCACATGGATTGAAGTCACGTGGGGCACCCTGTCGACCAGTCCTGGATTGGCTAATATGTCCCAGGGTGATTATATAAGAACATGCATCCTTGGGGTACTCAGAAAAAGAATAGTTTCAGAAAAGTTGAATATACACTTTCTCTATCATACTTTTAAAGGTTCACAATGAAAGCTAGAACATTAAAAGCTCTAGTTCTAAAGAAGTCTGTTCAAAGTTTTTACTTAAACCAACTCCGTACGTCCAAACCATAACTTAAAATAAAGAATACATTACCATCCCACAGAACATGTATTTGTGAAATATCTTACACAATGGAAATTTCTGATATAAACACTGCTCTGGATAATTTATTGGTTTTTTTTTTTAACTTTAATATTTGCACAAATCCAGGGACATAGACATTGTTTAGAATTTTTTTTTATTGTTGGATATTCATTGCGGGCACAAGAAACCAGGTTATGCTGATTGCATTTTTCTAATGAGGAAATGGCGCTCAGGTAAAGGAATTTCCCCAGGTGCACACACGTCAATACGTCCTGATTTTCACATTGTGTAGTTTGTAATTTTTCGGGCATCCGTGATGTATTCTTCCACTGAATCTCTGCTCATAATGATCTTCAGGCTTGGAATTTGGTTCTTTGCCTTTCCTGGCTGAGGCCATATCCCTTATGTCTTAAGGTGTTTTTTTTTGTTTTTTTTATAATTTTATTAAATCATAATTGTGTACATTGGAGCAATCATGGGGCACAAAGTGCTTACTTCATATACAATCAGAAATATTTTGATCATACTGTTAGAGATAGCCTTCGTGGCATTTTCTTAATCACTATATGAAGACATTGATATTCTACATTTAATAAGTTTCACCAGTACCCTGCTAAGACGCACCGTAGGTGTAATCCCACCCATCCTCCCCCCTCCCTTCCCCTCCCTTTCCCTTTTCCCTGTATTCTTGTGCTATAATTGGGTTTTAGCCTTCATATGAAAACTATAAATTAGCTTCATATTAGGGCTAAGTACATTGGATACTTTTTCTTCCATTCTTGAGATACTTTGCTAAGAAGAATATGTTCCAGCTCCATCCATGTAAACACAAAAGAG
>CAUYON010093777.1:0-44689 GCA_963573935.1 Arctocebus calabarensis | reverse complement strand
TTATCGCCCTGGGTAGAGTGCCGTGGCGTCACACTGCTCACAGCAACCTCCAGCTCTTGGGCTTAAGCGATTCTCTTGCCTCAGCCTCCCTAGTAGCTGGGACTACAGGCGCCCGCCACAGCGCCTGGCTATTTTTTTTTTTTGCAGTTTGGCCGAGGCCGGGCTTGAACCCGCCACCTTCGGTATATGGGGCCAGCGCCCTACTTGCTGAGCCACAGGAGCCGCCCAAGAATTCATTAAATTCTTGAGACATCTTTTCAATTATTCCTAGAATTTCTACCTCCAACTTTAATTCCATTCTATTGATCTTATTTGACATCCAAATTCTAAATTTGATTTTTGACATCTCAGCCATCTGTTTGTGAATGGGATATTCTGGATTTGCCTAGTTTGTCATTCCTTGGGGGAGTTGAACTGTTCTGATTATTCATGTTGCCAGAGTTTTTCCGCTGATTCCACCCCATGATTGTTTTTCACTGTTTAGCTAGATGAGCAGGTAAGGTGAAATTGCAATGGAGACTTCTGGGGTTGTGGTGACCAGCCCTTCTCCAAGGAACTGAGACTGGTGGCTGCAACTTTTCCTCTACAATTTTGCAAAGGACCTGTACAGTACTATAGTCTGTGACTCCAGAAGCTTGCTTGGGGTAGTGGGGGTAGGTGGCTCTGTCTTGTATTCAGCTGATCTCTGTCCAATCCTAGTGAATCAGTGACTCTGGGTTGCAGTCTCAGCTTTGTAGAAATACAAGCAACTAGGACCTCCCATCCCCTACATGCAAACCTTCCCACTACAACAAAACTGGAGTATCACCTTGGAGGGTCCTCGGGTGATTTGTCCAGTTGAAGGGTTCCAAACAGCACACACCCTCTAGCTGGAGAGTTTGAAAGGTCTCCAGCAACTAGATATTAGAGTCTCTTGGTAGCTCAAGTGTGGTTTGAGCACCTCTGGTGCTCTGAGGAGTCAGAAAGGCCCATCCAGTGTAAGATTTGGAGCAAGGGGGTTGATGCCTCTTTCCCTACCTTGCTCACCCTTCACCACTGGACTCTGGTAACCCCAGTCTCTGGTAGCCCCACCAGTAGTCTCTGTTAACCCAGTCTCTGTGGCCCAGTTCTGTCTAAAAATCAAATGTGCCAGGGCTATGTGCCTGACAGGGTCAAAGTAAGGTCACTGCCTCCTCCTCGTGCTTAGCACCATCTGCCACTACCCAGCAGGAGAACTCATCAGGCACTCAATGGCAGCTGGAGAAAGTTCCACCTGAGCTCAATCTAAACCTGAGGATATCCTGACAGGAAAAGAATTTCTCCCTCGGCCACCACTTTGTTGCCTGTTCTGTAGCTCTGGTATCCCTATAGGGTGAGGTCTGGTTTCCCCTGGCAGACCAACGTTGGGGAGATGACTCCTCCAAAATTAGACACCAGCCAGATCATTCTATTAATGCTGATGTTGGGTGGGAGATATCTCCACTTCGTTTCATGCATCTTTGCAGTTTCTGGGTCTCCACCCATAGTGCAGTGACTCAAGCCTCCACCCATTATTGAGATACACTTTCTCAGGGCCAGGTCAGTCACTTTTCCCTCTATGTCTTTCTGTACTGTTATGGATTCACAGATACAGCAGAGCTGTACTGCCTCTGTCTATGCAATGCTCAGTCCTAGCCCAGAAGTGCAGACATTCTGGTCTCTGCAGGGGTTGGACTTCTAGACCGCCAGGCCAGTGGGGTAGGATAGACTGGAAGTTCAAAGTAGCAAGGAAAATATTTGTTCAAACTTCCTGCCAGACAAGGGAATTCCTGGGCTCACAGCAGGGGCTCTCTGGAGAAAGAGTCCCAACTTCTAGCAATTCCCTCCAGTAGCATGAGGGAGGACAGCCTCAAGTTCATTGCTCACTAGTAGAGATCCCACATCAAGCAAGCAACTCTCTTAGGAGAGGGGATGGACACATATCCTCTTTAGGATGAGATCTGTACCTGAAATTTATTTACTTGGAGTCAAAGCTTGCCTCGGCATGAAAGATATGCAATTAACTATCTCTTCTCTCAGCTCCACTCCCCACCATTGGATTTGTTGGGTTATTTCTGGCCATTATGTCTCCCTCTGGACTGGAGCTTCTGTTGAAAGCTGGCTCCTCAGCTGTCATTCACCTTTCCCCCTTGTTCTTGTTGAATGTGAAAATGGGAGTTAGGGCAAGTAGCCAACCAGAGGATTTAGCAAAACACAAAACACATTGAAACCATATGAGCAAATAAACAGACAAAAAGGCTGTCAGACACACAAGCGCACATATGCATGGACAATCAGAAACAACTGGACATACAGACAAAAAACAATGACAACAAAAATAACGATAATCTTAAAAATAAAAAAAAACTCTAAAAATTTGATGAAAGCACTCTCAGCATCCATAAGAAGGGAAGAAGAGGAAGAGATGAAACAAATATTATTAATAAAAAAACAATTTAAAAATTAAAAGAAAATTAACAATAAGATAACAATAAAGTTAACAATAAGATAACAATAAGATTAACATCCGATAAGAAAAGGATGAAACAAGAAAAGAAAAAAGAAGGCACCAATCACCAAAATGTTATTCTTAAATATGTAGATGTATATATATATAAATATACAATTATATGTTTGACATAGGGGTCAATTTTAGTAGGTATACATTTATATTGCAATATACTTTCGTACACCAGGTGGCGCTATGAGCGGTCCCAGGCTTATACCTGATTCATATTTTACTTTGTTACCATGGTTACCACTGTACCTGGTCTGTAGAAGGAGGTGCCTATGACTGTAGTCATTTCTGAAATTTCAAAATATGTCTGTTTTCTAACTGACTGCCTAACCTCAACTGTCCTGTTCCAGACGGCAACGCTATCTGACCTCCAAATTTGGTGCAGGAATCCACGCTTCACCAATTTTTCAACTCTGCTCCTAGTTTCCCCCAAACTGGGAATCGTAATCTTCCATGGAGGAGGGTCTGATTGCCTCTGGTGCCCACCACCTCAGCAGCAGCCGGAGACTCTTCTGTCAGTCTTTGTGGCTCAGGATAACACTTTTGAGTCCAGCAATTCGCCAGTTCACTGCACACACACCACCACCCCCAAACTGCCAGTCTACACCAATATTCCCCTGTGCCCATGGCAGGTCACCATTTCCGACATTTCAAAATGTGTCTGTTCCTAGGTGGGGATCCTTTCCCCTCAATTTTCTATTGGGCTGCCTAGCCTCCTGCCACTCCAAACAGTACCCCTTTCTGGTTGCCAAATTCTGCTCAGGAGTCCATCCAACTTTCCACAAAACACCTAGTTTCCCCATGAATTGAGAACTACGGTCATCCATGGGGGAGGGGCTGGTTGCTGCTGCCACTGGGCTGGCGCCACTTCAATAGTGGCAAGGAAATTTCTCTAGCAGATTCCCTGGCTCTGTGTTACCCTTCAAGTCCAGCAATCCACTTTTTAACTGTATACCCCAGCTGCCTGTTCACACCAACACTCCACACTGGGAAAGGTCCAGCTCCCCCTCTCTCTCACCTGAAGGTTTGGGAGAGTTGCACTAACCAACTGTCCTGTGCACCATCATGCTCCTCCTCCCCCAAATGGATTTTCTACAAATACTCTCTCCCACTCTGGTTGTCCATTTACTCTGTGGATTCTTTCCCTCACTCTGCAGAGACCTTTTAATTTATTTAAGACACATTTATTTATTTTTGTTGTTGGTCTGTTGGCTTTTGGGGTTTTAGTCATGAATTCTTTGCCTAGGTCAATGTCTCAAAGAGTTTTTCCTGCAGTTTCTTCGAGAATGTTTATAGTTCCAGGTCTTGCATTTAGGTCTTTAATCCATCTTGTGTAATTTTTTTTAGATAGCAAGATATAGGGATCCTATTTTGTTCTTCTGCATATAGCCATCTAATTTTCCCAGCACCTTTTACTGAATAGGGTGTCCTTTCATAAGAGTAGGTTTTACCTGCTTTGTCAAAAATCAGTTGGTTAAAGCTATATAGTTTTATTTCTGGGTTCTCTATTATGTTCCACTGGTCTTTGTCTGTACCTTTACACCAGTCCCAAGGCTCTTTTGTTTACAATAGCCTAATAGTGTGATTTGAAGTCAAGTAATGTGTTACCTCCAGTTTTGATCTTTTTACTTAAGATTGCTTTGGATATTTGTGTTCTTTCTTGGTTCTATATGAAGTTTAGGATTATTTTTTCTAGATTTGTGAAAAATGGCATTAGTATTTTCATTCAAAAGGTGTTGAATCTGTCGATCATTTTGTGAAGTATGGATATTTTAACAATGTTGATTCTTCCATTTCATCAGCATGAAATATTTTTCCATTTGTTTGTGTCCTCTATAATTTCTTTCATCAGTATTTTGTAGTTCTTCTAATAGAAATCTCTTTCCTCCTTGGTTAGGTATATTCCTAGGTACTTTATTTCCCTTGAAGCTATTGTAAATGGCATTGTATTCTTGATTTAACTCTAAACTTGACTGCTATTAGTGTATAGAAATGTTGCAGATTTGTGTGTATTGATTTTGTAACCTGAGATTTTACTGAATTTATTGATCAAATCTAGTGGTATTTTGGTGGACTCTTTGGGATTTTCTAGATACAACCTCATACCATTGTCATTGGGACAGTTGACCTCTTCCTACATTGAATGCCCATTACTTCTTTCTTTTGCCTGACTGCGCTGGCTAGAATTTCCAGTATTGTGTTGAATAAGAGTAGTAACTACAAACACACTTGTCTTCTTTCTGTTCTTAGGGGGAATGCTTTCCACTTCTTCCCATTCTTGGCTCGGCACCTGTAGCTCAGCGGCTAAGGGCACCTGTCACATACACCAGAGCTGGTACGTTCAAATCCAGCCGTGGTTTGCTAAACATCAATGACAACTGCAACAAAAAAAAAGCCAGGTGTTGTCGAGGGCACCTGTAGTCACAGCTCCTCAGGAGGCTGAGGCAAGAGAATCACTTGAGCCCAAGAGTTTGAGGTTGCTGTAACCTGTGACACCACAGCACTCTACCAAGGGCAGCGTAGTAGGATAACTCTGCCTCAAAAAAAAAAAAAAATTCTTCCCATTCAAGTGTGATATTGTCTGTGAATTTCACATAAATAGCTTTTATTATTTTGAGATATGTTTCTTCCATCATAAAATTTGATGGATTTTATCATGAAGGGATGTTGGATTTTACCAAATGTTTTTTCTGTACCTATTGAGATGATCCTTCAGTCTTTGTTCTTATTTCTGTTTATGTGGCGAATCACATTGGTTGATTAGTGTTTTTGAACTATCTTATGGTTCAGGGATGAAACCACTTAATTACGATATGTAATGCAAGTGTTCTGATTCAGACAGACCCAAGAGGTCCCAAGAGCAGGTACATCATGTCTTTATTCAACTGATGGCAGTTGGTGAGCTAAATGGAAAGTCCACCCCTTATCCAACTCATGGCAGCCAGTAAGCTGAACTACATGGGAGGTCTGCAGCAGTTACATAAGCATGACTTCACTGTGTACAGCTATGGTTATCTAAGAAAAGCATAATAACTTCCTGTGGCACTGTAGGTGAGAAAGCCCAAACAATTTTGTCTGGCCCTATATTGTGGGTTATATGTTACATTTTTGAATTTGGTTGGCTAGTATTTTGTTGAGTGTTGCTGCCACCCAGCCCTTCTGATCAATGACGCAGAGGTAGCACCACAGACGAAATGATTGATTTGAAAGGGAATGCATTCGGTCAGACATTCAGTAGCTGAAGCTCGCTCGGGCATTACAGCAAATTTATTTCTTCCAATAAGTCATATATAGGCACATAACTTAATCAACAAGCACATGACTTAATCTTATGACTTAATCAATAAACATATGACTTAAACCTGACCCCAGGCTCTCTCCCCAATGCACCTTCTCTCTAGCTGTATCAATACTACCTGTCACCCTGAGGTGCCAAGGTGCCGCTTGCCTCTTATTCTTTTCATATGCTTGGCCTGGAGTTCTCTTCCTTCAACTTTAAACCTCCTATTAGCCATCATTATCTCCAAGAGTCCCAATATTGTTTATGTAATTGCATCCAGAGAATGATAGTACTTGAATGGCACCAAGTAATGCATGGATTGAAGAGAACTCAGAGGCACCTAAGAGAATAAGACCCTGCCCCATCAGGCCCCACCAGTCACTCCACACCCCACCCAGTGGCTCCAAAAGTGGAGGAAGTCAGTCATGAGGGCCCTTTCCAACCTGGTGCTGGCACACCCATGCAGCAAGCCCTCGCCACTGACTCCTAGGAGAAATAAGTGCTCCTCATATGTGCTTCTTTCCTCCCCATCATTGAATTTATCACACATAAGGAAACTGGTGTGTGATTATCCAGTACAATAAAACACGAGGCATCTTCTATAGGTTCTGTGAAGCCAGTGGCTATATTCTTCAAGGACACCACAGTGACACCAGCATGTACATGGCTGGCATCAGTAAGTGTGTATTGACATCTTTGAGGGCATAAACAAAGGGAACAACTACCATCTCTTTCCTGATACGTAACTTCACATATATATGACAGGAGACACAACTTAGCAAAGCAAACCTTATGTCCAGTTGCTTTTATTTTTGTCTGCAAACCAATTATTTCCCTTGCTGGCATACAGGGGCTGGAAAAATTCTAAAGGTCAACCTAAAATGCATAAATGGCATTTCCTTTTGTTGTTGTTGTTGTTTTAGTGGTAAGATAGTATCTTATTAGACAGAAAAGAATACCAAAGAAGTAAAAAAGCACCAGAGCTTCTGGCAAAGGGAAAGACCCAAGTTGGAAGTCTTCCCCAGCATTTCTTTTACATTGTAAATGTTAGAGTTACCCCTTCCACAAGAAGACTTTGTTTTTCCTTTTCTATCTTCTATGGACTAAAGATCTTAGAATTTGAAGAGTCTCCTGTAAATTGCCAGAGCTGATTCCAAAGCCCTCCTTGGAACATCCACTTCCACTGGGGTCTTTCTGGGAACCTGAGATCAGACTCTCATTCATACAGATGCCAAAATCAAAACATATCATTCCAAAGAAGCATCATATAATATATTGTCATGGTATATTCTGTCTTATTTATATCATTACCAAAATATATTTTGTGTGTCCTACGTACCACAGAACAAACATTCTTACTAGATTGTCCTCATAATTCTTCCTGAGAGGTTTAATTTAAGAGTTAATATCAAGGGCTTTTATGTAGTTCCAGGAAACCTAAGCACATTTGAACAACAAAATCAAGATGGGTTTCTCTAAAACGACATGAATCAGAAAAGACAGACGCTCATTTATTTTTACTTACCTTGAGCTGAATACTATTTTTGGAGCTAAAATTACCGACTTGCCTTGCTGCAGGCCATGGAAGCAAATGCAAACAAAAACTTTCCTGGCAGCCCCAAAGCAAAAGTGTTTGACCGCAAGCACCTTTCACTTCTGAGGGTTGTCATCACCACTTTTCTCTCAATAAAGAAGCAAATTTAGAAAAGGACAAAAATAGGCAGGTTAGACTATCAATCATTTTAATTCTTCGCTTTTCTGATGGAAAGTTTTTCTTGGTCTATTAAAAAATATACAGTCACTCACTTAGAATCCCTTCAGTGATATGAGGCATTAAGTCTAATCCATCTTGCCATTTTACAGAATTATCTTCTTTTTATTTTAAAGCCTGCTCTCATCATAAGGTTAACACCATTTCCTCTCAACACTCTTTCATTTTGCTCAAACACATGACTTCAATTAAACAGAGCATTTTTATGATGGCACCACAATTTCTTTGAGAGCAGGGCAGGTACCATACCCAAGAGGTTGGCATATGCAACAGCATTTATAAGCTCTAAAAAAAGAGTACAAACATCCTTCTCATCCCTTCACCACCTAATACATAGCAAGGACCCAATCTGTTGAATGAATCTAAATATGGACAAAAACACAAAGAAGTATTTCATGAAAATGAAAGGAAATTCAAAATGTAAGTCTGCCATGGTGTCAGCATTGCTAACCCCAGGGTATTGGGGAACAGATATGCCTGTCATGCTGTGGAGTCACCTTTTGCCAACTTAAAATTGTACCCAATGCTCACACGCCCATCAAAAGAAAATTGACTGCATGAGGTATTAGCAAACCAAGAGTTTTACTGAAGTTTTCCCAGGGAGACTGAGAATATCAAGTAGCACACTGGGTCTCCCCACCAGCCAGCCGGTCTCCACCCTGCTGCCCTGGCCGTGCCCTCAAGTTCATGATTCTTCTGTCCCCAGAGGGGTAAAAGACAGTCAGGCTCAAGATACCTATCAAAGTGAGGGTTTCCCAAATAAGGGGTGGGGAAAGAGAGGTACGGATCTGAGAGAAGAGTGGAGAGGACCTGTCTCAGCGGAGACATCCAACAATTAGGTCTCTATTATTTTTTAAGTGTTGCCTGAAAGAGAAATGGATTATCACAAGTTGTGATCCCCAGACAAACCTCAGGAGAAGCCGGAAGTACGTATGGGCTGCACATAAACCTGGCGGGAAACAGCCGCTGGTTCCTTCTGGCAGCCACTTTCAGAGACCACATCTCCTTCACCACTCATTCTAAAGTAAGCAAGTGCTTTGGGCTGCCTCACTTGACATTTGCATTCTCTTATTTTGTTGTCTTTGAAATGCATTTGGGCAAAATGTTGCCAGTAAACCTGACTATCAAACCAAAAAGCAAATCCCCAAACACAGTGAGTGGAGGAGTCAGGGAGACACACCGGAGGGCAAAGGAAGCCCTGGGGTGTGAGAACAGCCCCTGTGAGCGCTCCCAAAAGGAATGAGGAAAGCTGTTTCCAGCAGCCCTGGCACCTCTTGGAATTGACAGCAAAACTGTAGCCCTCAGCCTTTCAGACCAGACAACAAGCAGCTCTGGTTCCACCCTTCCCACCAACAGGTCACTTGCAGCCGTATCATACCGCCCAGCTGTGTTAGTACAATGTGGATTTCTGCACAATACTAAATCCAGGAAAAGGGAACAGTCTACTTCACAAAGTTTTATTCTGTTTCTCAAAATTGGTCTCAGACCAGTAGAATTAACCAATATAAAAAAAATATATTCTCTAACCCTGCCCCAAACCTATTGTATCAGAATTCTGTTTTTATAGCCCTCCAGGGGATTCTGATATGCATTGGAACATGAGAACTACTAGTTTAAGTTAACAGGCATTTAGAAGGTGATGCCACTTGTCTGGACTCAACCACCTGTAAGGCTGGTTGGTTGGGGCAGATGGGACCCCACTGCCTATGCCCCTGAAGGAGAGGCTGCCTTGGTGAGTGGGAAGTGGTAATGACATCAAGCAAAGATGAGGAAGGGAAGATGAAGAAATGGAAAGAGAAGAGAGGAGGAGAAGGAAACGGGATTAGCTTGTATAAAGCAAGGCAAAATGTGATTGGATTCCTAGAGCAGAGATCCCCATGGCTACCTCATGTTTCCCATACCCCAGGGATCTGGACCTGGTCAATGGGCCTTCAGCAGAAACTTCCCTCCTAAGTGGACACGTGTCAGAATTGGAAGTGACACCCCCTCCTCCAGCTGGCTCCTCCTTGCTGCAGCTTCAAGGAGGCCAGGGGTGTGGGTGGCAGAGCGGGATGGCAGATACAGCTGCATTGCAAATTCCTACAGCACAGTTTGCTTGATTCCTAGCGGCCTTGAACAAGAAGCAAACCTTGACGTTAAGGCACTGAGATCCCAGTGTGAGATCCCAGTTTGGTGTGCTCCCACAGTACAGCACAGCACACCCCAACAACACAGCTGACGAGGAAACCACGCAGGAGAAAGGGAAGAGAGACAGGGCTGACCTGCTGACCCTGGGACAGAGGACCAATTGAGAGCTGCTAGCTCCTGGACCAGCACAATCAGACCTGGCATGATGAGAACGTGCCCGGCTAGAGTCATGTTAAAATGCTCATAATGAATCATTTCCTAGATGATTGGAATGAAGAGCACAGGGGACAGCTTTGTGCTGGGTAGAGTTGGCCCCTTGGCCAGACATATGAATGACAGGGAGAAGCAGAGGCCCCTCAGCAAAGGCACCTTTCTAAGTCTGCTCTCTTGGGAAGTGACCTGAAGTAGCACCCGCTGAACACATCAGCCCCCTTCATGCTCCTAAACAGGCTTGCTTCTCACTAAATCACCTCAGCCCCATAGTTGCAATAGCTTTTTTGGTGACTGCTCATAGACTCTTGAAAGCAGCTGTTGAGGAGCCTCAGGAGCACAACCTGGGGCCTGAGCCCTGGATTTAATAGCTGTCTCCTAGACACAGAATTCTACCAAGACCGTGTGACACTGGGGGAAATTGGTATTATGAGGTTTTCCTTGAATACTAAACAGTGGAAAAAACTGTTCCATTGATTCAAGCCTTAACTACTGCAGAAAAGTAATGCACACTAGCAGGTGGTTGGTTAGTGTTAGGACTTGACTGACCCCTTACTCAACCTTCGAGATAACCTAGGTCACAAAATCAGAAGCTTGACATTTCAAAGTGCTGCTCAGAAAGGGAAAATTATATATTCCCCTGTCACAAAGGATAACCAGATAACCTTGCCCTGCAACTCTGTCCAACTCTCAAATGTTCCCGGGATATCTATGCAAATATCCTATCCAATAGGGAGAAAGTTCCTACTGAGATTGGGGCCCCATGATTCCATCCCTTCCAGGCCACTTTTGCTGCAGGCCTGGACATAGGGAGCAGCAAATGTTGATGAGAAAGCGTGTTTGGGTCTAGCGATGGTTTATCAATACTCCCATATGTTAGCTATTCCGGGTATATTAGAAGCTTGAGAAGGGAGAAAAATTCCACAGAAAGTCTGTCTTCAAACCCAAATAACTAGTAAAGATGGGCTTGATGTGTTATTATTTAATAATTTTATTTATAATTTATTTTCATTTTATTTATTATATAAGACTCATTCATTTGTTGTATTTATGCCATTGTATTTCTTTAAGCCACAAAAGTGGAAGAAAAATATTGTTCACCCATTTCATCATCTCCTGTCACTAAATAAAGTGTCAAGGAAAAAAATGTGGAGAAATGAAACAGTGAAAGGTTGTGGGCACAGC
Source organism: Arctocebus calabarensis (assembly GCA_963573935.1). Lineage (NCBI taxonomy): Eukaryota > Metazoa > Chordata > Mammalia > Primates > Lorisidae > Arctocebus > Arctocebus calabarensis. The sequence continues at coordinate 33,601 of CAUYON010093777.1, read as the reverse complement.
ATCAGCATTAAAAATGAGGCTTCCTGAGCCTCAATTTCAGGAGATTTCATTGGCCAAAGATGCCCATGGCCCAAACAGATTTTAGAAAGAAGATAAACAAACCTTGAAGGTGATGCAGGCACATCTAAAATCCAGATGGAGAAAAATGACTCCTTAAATGGTTTTCACAGCCTTTCATTCTGTATGAAAGAATTTACTGTGCACAAAGGTGTACACCTCTAATTTTAGGACAAATGTCTTAAAGTGTCACAGACAGATTTTCACTTCCATGGCTGCTTTTTTGAATCTCCATGCCAGCTTCTTCACAACTATAGCTCTTAACTTTCAGAAATAATTGCCAGTCCAGTCAATTTACAGTTTATTCTGCAAGCAACTATAAACCATTACAAGCTTTGCCTGAATGTGATTTTCAATAAATAATATAGAAAGACTGGAATTATTTTAATTACTTGTCTTCTACTCAGAAACATATAATTGGCAATAAGAGACAGCTTTGCAATGTTATTGGAAATGTAACCTATGACATAAACTGTGTGCCAAATTCCCTCATTTAAAATTTTATGCAATTGGTTAACCTCCAGAATTGCAAATTCTGTACATATTTGCCTGGGTAGACATTCTCCTACTTCATTCATTGCTGGGAAATGTGAGAACTCCGAGTTCAGGCGACAGTTACTAGAATAGCACCTGGCAAGTTCTTGGCATGATGTCAACAATGATAACATGTTGCCACATCAGAAAACTAAGCCTAGATGACTAAACGATGTACAGAGGGGAAAAAGCCCATTTCTGCCTATATGGTCAAGTGTCTGATCATTGGATGAGGAAAAAATAATGGTTACTTGTAGAGTTAGAAAGAGAAATGTAGGTGTCTTAGTCTCCTACAATACACAAACTGGTTGGCTTCAAAACAGAAATTTATTTTCTCAAAGTTCTAGAGGGCAGAAGTTAGAAATCAAGGTGTTGATAAAATTAGTTCCTTCTTAGGGATGTGAGCGAAAATCTGTCCCATGCCTCTCCCCTAGCTTCTGACAGTTTGTTAGCAATTTTGATGTTCCTTGGCTTGTAGAAACATCACCCCCATCTCTGTCTTCATCTTTACACAGTGTTCTTCTATGTGTATCTGTCCTCAAATTTTCCCCTTTTATAATGATGTTATATTGCATTAGTGATCACTTTAATGACCTCATTTTAACTTGATTGTATTTGTAAAGATCCTATCTTCTAATAAGTTCACATCCTGAGTTATTGAGTGTTAAGATTTCAACATTTGAATTCTGAAAGAGGATGCAGTTTAACCCACAATGGTAGAAGTTCATAAGAGATAGAAGGGGAGGTTGGTTTTATTACCCAGCCATGGCTTGAGGCTTGCCAGCACCTTACTTCTTGGAGGAAATGACTGCTCTAGGTAGCAAGTGGTGAAATCACATTGCATCCCTGTGATGAACCAACTCTGTCTGCAGTAGATGAGGCTGAAGAAACCCTTCCAGAGTACATGTGACCAACCTCTTATTTCAGCTAAGCTGAGTAAGAAATAAAATACTGCAAGAGTCTTTCATATCAGAGACATTCAAGTTTCTGTGGACAATTCAGGGGAGGACATCGTTCTTGGGCACATTCAGTGTTCCTCTAATTCAGATATAACTAAGCTAAATACATCAGAACGATATCATCCTGGATGAAGGGTGAACCCTAAATCCAATGGCTAATGTGCTTACATGAGGAAGGATCAGGCAAACAGGCCTGATGTGGTCAGGTCTTAAGACCAAGTTCCTGGACTGAAGGAAAGTGAAGGCAACTAAACTCAATAGTCCAAGCCACCTTTCCCTCAGAGCATTCTCTGCATGTATGATATGCAGGCTAGTAAATGTGGGGAAATTGAGACCAAAAACAAAAGTTTTCAATAGGCTAAGAAACTACACAAAGCTATTGTCATCATTTGTCTGATTGGAACTGAATGCCTGCCACAGTGGAGGGATCCTGTAAAATATTCCAGTTTTCAGTAGAGACCTCTGAGGGACTATATTCTAGAAGTAAGGGTAAACTGGAAATAGACTAGACCTTACAAAGAATGAAAATTAGGCTGTAATTAATTCAGTCCCCAAGTGGACAAAATTGATCTATTCCTACCCTAACTTGATATCAGAGGCTAAAGAAAATCCTCTTTGGAAAAATATCCAGAGCTTCTGCAATTTCTGATAATGTGTACTAATATGGGAATCTACTGCATTCAATGAAAAGTTAGCAGACACATCAAGAGACAGCACATATCAAGAGGCAAGAAAAAAGCCAATAGAAATAAAACAAGTTAAGAGACCTGGACTGTAACTGTTACTAACAGATTTCAAGAAAACTGACAAGATGGAGAATTAACCTAGAGAATTAAAATCAAATGGGAATTCTAAAACTGAAAATACCATAACTGAAATTAATATATATAAAACAGATGTGTTTCAAAGGAGATTAGATACCACTAGAAAGAGGGTTAGTAATTTAAAAGATATCCCATTAAAAAAAATCTATAGTGAAGCATAGAAACAAGAAAAGAGGAAACATATTTTTTAAAAAGAGCATAAAACAGGAGAATTATGGGACAAGATGAAAAGGTCTATCATATGAGTTACTGAATTGTGTGTGTACTATGTATGTCTCAGAAATGGTAGGTACAGAGAAGAGGACAGAAGTAACATTTAATGAAGTAATGGCTGATAATTTTTCTGAAATTAATAAAGAAATCAAACAATGGATTTAAAAAAAATACTTTAAATACATTAAACATTAATATATTAAAAATTATTAATACATGTAAGTACATTACAGCTGAAAGTCAAAGACTGTGAAATATCTTAAAAGCGGAGAACTAAAAAGCACATTATATTCTGAAAAGCTACAAGCAGATGGAAGTTGACTTTTTTTTTGTTTTGGCTGGGGCTGGGTTTGAACCCACCACCTCCAGCCTATGGGGTTGATGCCCTACTCCTAGAGCCACAGGCACTACTGGAAAATTGACTTTTTGATGGAATCAACTGAAGCCAAACAACTAAGTAGTAACATATTTTAAATAATTAAAGGAAATAATTGCCAACACAGAATTCAACACTCAAGGGTGTTTAAATTAAGGGTAAATAAAGATTTTTCACCAGAAGACCTGTACTAAACTAAAAGAACTTTTTCAGGAAGAAGAGATATGATTTTGGTCAAAAACACAGAAATGCAAGGAGGAATAAGAAGAAAAAGTATAAAATTGAGAATAAATCCCAATGAATACTAATTGTACAAACAATAATAACAACACCTTACAACGTTTAAAACATGTAAAATTAAAATTTATAATGACAATAACACAAAAAGCATTATGTAATATATGTTAAAGTTCTCTAATGTATTTACATTGTCCAAGACATGAACTAATGTAATAACGTAGCACTAGTAAGTTATTTTAGAACTTAACAAATTAAGATAACACCCATGATCTCTAGGGTAACAACCAAAAAATAGTAGAATACATACACCTGGAAAGTTAATAGAAAACTTAATAAAATAATTAAAAATACATTAAAATTCAAAAATAATGCAGAAAATACATTTAAAAAACAAACAGCTGGGACAAATAAAAATCAAATAGAAAGTGGTAAATATAAATTCTTAAATGTGAAAAGATCAAATGCTTTAATAAATAGAACATTTTAAGACTGAATTTAGAAGAAAACGAAACCTAATTATATGCTGCTTACAAGAGATTTGCCTGAACTATAAAAACACCCAAAAGTTAGAAGAAAGGGATGGAAAAAATATACCATAAAAATACTGACCAAAAGAAAGCTGATGTAGCTTTATTAACATTGAAGAAATCTATAAGGTGCGAAGCATTACTAGCAACAAAGAGAAACATTTTATGAAGAAAAATAAAAATGTTAATTCACTAGGAAAATAAATGGCATGCACCTGATAATAGAGCTTCAAAATATATAAAGGAAAAAGTGACAGAACTAGAAAGAAAAGTAGACCAATGTGTAATTATAGTGAGAGATTTTAACAACCTCCCTCAGTAATTTATAACACACATGGAGGGAAAGGTTACAGAAGATTGCATAATAAGCAAACATGAAGTAATTGCCATATAAAGAACCCTACACTTGGCAAACCCCACACTTATTCATGTGTATGAGAAATATTTACCAAAAATGTCCATAGGCCATTTCATTAAGAGCATCTCAACAGTATCAAACATCAAACTTATATAACTTAACAGTCTTTGGCCCCAGTGAAATTTAGCTAGAAATCAATAACAGAAAATAACTACAAAATCCTAAAATTTTAAAAATTAATCAACAGAAGTACAAATAATCCATGGATTTGCTATATTGTGTTTTTACCTAATTGATGTAGTTAAGGGCTTTTGATAAGCTAAGAGATATCAGAAAGTCTTTCATTTACCTCTTACAAATTACAAATAGTTAAAAATGCTATGAAATCACCCCAAAAATGTTTATTAAACTATACTTTAGGTGTCTCTTTTTTCCTTTATCAGCATTTAGGAATAATGGTGTGGTGCCTACTACAGATAACACAATATTATTCTTCTAGTTCTTCTCATTAGAGATGAAGGGCTAACACTGTAAAAATTGGCATTTTGATTATCTTTGTTTATATCAGCACATGAACTTCAGCACCTTTTCAAAAAGTCACTGTTTTTAACATTTGGGCTCTATATACTTGAACCATTTGGACTACATAAGACTCACAGAAGCTGCTGTCTTATGGATTACTACAGAATTCTTCTGTAAACAAATCTTTTACTTTTTAACAAAACAATCCTACATTCTCAACAACCATGAAAGGAATATTGATAGAAACTGAAGTAGATGACCTCCACTTAAAGGTTATAATTATCCTCAAATCCTAATTTGACCTATTTGCATTTCTTGATTAATGACCAACATGTTAAATATCTCTAAGCCCCATGCTAAAATGATCAATAATATAAGGTTAAATTTTCTTTAAAAAATCTTAAGATTTGGATAGATAAGAGTGCATTCTTCATATTTGAATGTTGAAAGAGGTTCTGCTTGTTCTAATTCTAATTTTGTAGGGCAAAAATAAAATCAAAGGTAACCAATACTGGGAAGATTTCAAATTAAAATAAGAATTTTTTGTGTTTGTATAATATTTAAACTGATCACTGTAGTGTAGTAAGGTAGATGACCTCCACTTACTAAGAGATATCAAGAAAGTCTTTACTCTATGTCTTTATTTCTTACTTTATGTCTTTATTTTCCCCTACAACCAATATTTTCACACACCCAAACTTGGTAGTTGGTACACATTTATAACTTTCACAGCACAGGATCTGTCACTGGACCACAATGTTTCTCAACCTTTGACAGTCTGAATTGGGAACAAACTGCTATTGGTTGAAATGCCAGAAATATATGTCCCGTGTCTTCAACAATAAAGCATGGGTTTGCCCTTGGGAAAGACTCTCTATTTCATTTCTCTGAGTAATTATATTCTGAAAGTTTTAAATCAAGTACCTTTTTGTTGTCCTTGAACTTTGGGAAATATTCCAAATGCGCATTGTGCAAGCTGAGATGTTAAACTTTCATTGTGTTAATGTCAAAGGCTACTTTCATCATAGGCATCTTTAGAGGTTCTTGTAATGTAGATGAAAAGAAGCACAAGGAAGGATAAATGGAGCCCCTGAGACTCAGGAAGAAGGGTAGGTGACAAAGTGGACTATAAATGGGAGAGCTTGGCTTAGCAGAGTGTGGTATTCATAGACTAAGGAGGGAGATGCCATAAGCAATGAATAGTGTCATCTCCTTTCAGATTGTCCTTACCCACATACCAATTCTCCCATGTTACTCTCAAATCTTCAGTAAGATTTTTTTAAACACCACTGCCTTGATAATGCTATGCTTTGGAGATTAAGATAAAAGTCAAGTGGGAAGTCCAATACAAGGTGTGAAGCCATGACAGTTCCACCTGCGTGGTAAGGAGCACCAGCATGGCATGTGGAAATGGTGGAATATGAAGCAGGGATGTGAAGCAGGGAGTGAGAAGTACAGTTGAAAGGATGTGAGCTCTCCTAGTGTTTCTCAGGAGGGAACTTTGACTCCTATAGTCATGCCAGATAGAGTCCTGGGTTGTGGGTATTTGGCCATTGTAGGTAAAAATGGCACCGGAGTCAGGAACTGAAGAACTTGGGAAGACTTGGGCTCCTCCTAAACACTATCATGTGCATCTTTGGGAGAAGAACATTCTAATCATCAAGTAATAGACTATTTCAGCAAGAGACAGGTTTTCATCACACTGACCAACCAGAAGCTAATGGCTACAGTTGCCGAGGAAGGACTTTCTACTTCCAGGGAAAGATTTCCCAGGTAAGCCTTTTCCATTCACATGCTGAACATTAATAGAATTCTATGCTTTTAAACTGAAGAGTTGAAAAGTGTTTCTGAAATATAAAAAGTAGGCCAACTATATGCTTCAAGGAGAACTTTCATGACAAAGTCATTCAGTGTTCAACCTGCTCTGACATGGGAACACCTTCAGTCCAGGGCTACTCCTCAATGGGCAGTTGGTGTAAAGACTGACTGACAGAGGATATATGTGGACAAAAGACAAGATCATAGGCTCCCAGGGCAGCTGTTTTTCTGAGAAGTCAAGCCAGTCATTCATGGATACAAGAAATGCTGCCACCATGGAAAAACCAATAGAAAGGATATATCACAGTTTTTGGAAATAATGTGTCCTAAACATGGAGGAAAAAGAGAGATTAGAAAGGACTGAGAGGGCAGTGCCTGTGGGTCAAAGGAGTAGGGCACTGGTCCCATATACTGGAGATGGCAAGTTCAACCTGGCCCTGGCCAAAAAACTGCAAGAAGAAAGAAAGATAAAAAGGATTGAGAGAGCAAGCTTATTATATGTACTATAACAGCCTGTCTGGTTTATGACATTCTGATTTCATAGATGGTAAACTTTTTTAACATAGACATTTTTAAATCCTTTTCAATGACCTACCAATATTTTAATTAAAAAATTAGATAAAAGCAATTTAAAACCAAGAATTGAGGTTGAGAATGGTAGCTTAAGACTGTCATCCTAACACTCTGGGAGGCAAATGCCAGAGGATCCTTTGAGCTCAGAAGTTCAAGACCAGCCTGAGCAAGAGAGAGACGCCATCTCTACTAAAAATAGAAAAATTATCTGGGCATTGTGGTGGGCACCTTTTAGCTACTCAGGAGGCTGAGGCAGGAGGATTGCTTGAATCCAGGAGTTTAAGGTTGCTGTGAGCTAGGCTGATGCCATTGTACTCTAGCCTAGACAACAAAGTGAGAGACTTTGTCTCAAACAAACAAACAAACAAAACAAGAATCCAGGGGAGGCAAGATGGCTGACTAGAGACATCAGTCTCCCAATCATCTCAAAAAAAAAAAAAATTTTTTTTTTTTAGATAAGCAACATAACCCAGGTTAATTCTGAAGGGAAAGTATCAGCACCTACTGGAGATACCACAGGAAGAAGTTGCAAAGCATAATAAGAAGAAACATAGTTTAAATAGAGATCAACCCCTATGGAATTTGGGGCCCCAGAGTAAAGGTAGGCAGAAGTGTTTGCTTTTCTTCCCCTCACACCTCTGGGGAACTGCAGACTCCTGAACTGGTGAAGAGTTTCTCTACCACCATGAGCCCAAAAGCTGCTGCTGCCAGTAATCATGGAGCTGCTTGAGAAAAGAGCACCAGACCACCAGCCTCCTCAGGGTCGCTCCCCATCACCACAGACCTGTGCCGGCAGATGCCATACTGCCTATCCACCCACTGTGTACCTTTGTCCTGTTGAGAGAGCTTAAGCCCTTCAGTTTTGGGGTCACTTGTCCCTATACAAATATTTCCCAACCCCTGCTCAGACTACAATGGCCACAGGAACCAGTGAATCCTGTGGAACAAACTATGTGATCACGATGAGGGTGGGCTGCCTTCTGAGGACAAGAGAGTATAGCCAGGGAAGCCCCCCAGCACAAAGGAGATCAGAGTGCTAGCTGTCCTCCATTTAGAAGTATTCTGCTTCACCTCCCTGGTGCTGCCTACCTGGCTGCTCCAGCAGAGTAGGGCATACCCCAAAGTGTAGGGTCATCAAACTGCTTGAGCTCTCCAAGGGCAATTGGGGACCAGCAGACTTCTCCCTGGCCAGGAACTGAACTTGGAGAAACAGAGGACAGTACCGTAGTCTGGATTCTGTACCCCCAGGATTCTATCAGGTGGGAGCAGTGAGGGAAGATTTGTAAACTAATCCTGACAGGTGAGGGTGGCTACATGAGCAGAGCTGAAAGGAGAGTGTGGCGTGGGTCCAAGCCACAGCACACTCACAGCAAACTCTCCCCCCACATTGACTTGACAGAAACGTGGCTGTTCCCACAATGTAGTGCCTCCTAAGAGTTCTGTCTCTTCCGAGACTATGGCCATAGTCTGTTGTCCTCAGAGGAGTATGTAACCCTCTCTCCTGGGGTCCCACAAGAAAGGATTAGTAAATGTTTTTGTTTGGGGCACCCTTTTATTTCTCAAAAGAGTAGAAAGACTTCTTTCAGAGTAAGAGAGACTGATGGGTTCCATCTGGTGCACCTGGAAGACAACACATTAACAACTTGACATGACATATGGTAGAGGAAAAGGAAGGGTGACTCGCCCACATCTGTTTCCAGCCAGCATCTACAAGCATAAATCAGCAGATTCACCCTCCTGTCATTTTTGCCAATAATCAGATTGTTTCTTATACAGGATATATCTGTGAAATTTTTTCCCACTTTCTCTGCCAGCCTTACTATCGCTTGAAAGTAAAAACATGGTAAGGCTGAATGACTTATTCTTCACATGATCTGAAGAAATTTTATGCTCCATAGTTACTTTCTACTATTATTTGTGCCACCTACTGATATGCTTTTAAAATTGGGATTATATACCACCCTGGGTCAGGATGAGTTTCCAGGGCTGGTGACATGACATTCTGCTGTCTTGGAATATTTCATGGCAGGTTAACATGCTCAATGCCCCCTAAAATGCTATGGGGGTTACAGGGCCATGCATTAAGCTCATGTATCCAAAGAGTCTCCACATGCAAGCATGAAGACAAGAAGGAGTTCCCAGAAAACACATCAAAAAGGAGAATTCAAAGTAAAAAATAACTAAACTATTTCAAAAACAGAGGGAAGTAAAACCAGCCAATGAAATGATTGCCTTCCCTACCATTCTCCCCAAAGAAGGACCCAACTAAGTACTAAATTGGAACTAAACTAAAATACAGAAACTATAAACTGCTTAGGCCAAATTAGATGGGTGGGACATTTTAGCAGGGATATTTCCAACATTTCCATGAGGTCTTCTGAGATCTGATCATGCCTTCTGATGCTAGATGTATTATCTTTGGGAACTCAAGTAGCTGCGCCAGAAGCTAAGAAGAGCTCCTTTAAATTGGGTCTGCAGGTTCTGGGTTGCCACTAGAGACACCTCCAATTCTAAAATTTAGTGTTCTGGGCAAAGAGAAACAGTTTGAAGACAGGACTGCTTTTTTCACACTTGACCGCTGCATCTTTTTTACACGGGCCTTTGCTTTTAAAATAATCTTCTGCACACAAACTAGGGAGGAAACCAGAAATCCAAACAAATATCCAGAATGTTCTTTAAAATAATTAGCAAAAAACATATCCAATGTACTAAATACTAATATGAAACCAATATATAAACAATTACACACCTTCATGAAAGATAAAACAAATATAGTCTAGCAAAGGGGAAGGAAGGGGAGGAGTGAAGAGGGAGGGCAACTGGCGGGATCTCACCCACATAATGTGAGGGTGTTCAGCACACCTCCTGGGTGAAGGGCTCAACTACAGCTAGAACTTTACCTTAGAAGTGAAAGCAATGTAACCTAAATATCTGTACCCTCATATTAATTTGTAATTAATATGCAATTAATTAACTAGCAAATTATAAGCCCTTTGCAAATAGCACAAATGACGGAGATTTTGTCATCCACTCATTTAAACCCATCAGTTTAGGCTGAGATGCATCTTTTTATGTAACCTTTTACTTTCTCCATAGTTTGAAAACTTTTGGCTCATTTTCAAGTGTTTTACGAACTTCTGAAAGTGCCATTTTATAAAGAACATTTTTATATGTTATTGCTATACTATATCTTGTTATGGCCACACTGTTGAATTGGTACTAGAAGCTGTCAAAAAAAATGAATGCCTATATCTTTTCTGAAAATTTGTGAAAGTGAGCTGAGTGCATTTGGGCAAACTTAACTGTTAAGAATATTGGCTTTAAAAAATAATACTGATTATACCAATAAATCATCAAACTTGTGTGCCTAATTAAAGTCAATAGAATGAAAAATGAAACCCTTATACGATCTCATCACTTGGGACTTACAAAATTTGTCAAAATATGATATGTGTTGTGATGAAGGCATTTACTTCGCAAGCATATTTATTTGTTCAATCGGTCTCACTTTTTTTCCATCCTCCCTGAAGTTAAAGAAAGGTTAGAAACATTCTTAAATTATATCCTTCATGGTTTAGACTGAACATATGTTTTTCCTATGCTTTCCACTTGTACTCTCGGGCCTAGCTAACTGAAAAGAGTAAGCTGTGGAAACAAACACTCAATCACTTCCTGCCCCACCAACAAACAGAGAAACTAGATAAAAACACAGTTGCCAATGGCCTACAAATGGCTCACTCCTGTGTCTCCGATTATTTTCTAAATCTTGTCTTTAGCTTCTAGGTCTTTGTTTTTTTGGTTGTTGTTGTCGTTTGTTTTTATTAAATCATAGCTGTGTACATTAGTGCATCTATGGGGTATAATGTGATGGTTTTATATACAATTTGAAATACTTAACATCAAACTGGTTAACATAGCCTTTACCGCACTTTCTTAATTATTGTGTTAAGACATTTATACTCTACACTTAGTAGATTTCACATGTACCCTTGTAAAATGCACCATAGGTGTAGTCCCATCAATTACCCTTTCTCCACCCATCCTCCTCCTCTTCCCCTCCCCCTTCATCTTGGGCTGTAGTTGGGTTATAGCTTTCACATGGAAGTGTGGGTGCTTAAATATTGGTTTCATAGTAGAGCTGAGTACATTGGATACTTTTTCTTCCATTCTTGAGATACTTTGCTAAGAAGAATATGTTCCAGATCCATCCATGTAAACATAAAGTTTATTTTGACCCTTTGCTTATCCCCTTCCATTTGACTCCTCCTGGCAAGTACTTTGATTTTTAAAGGTTTGTGTAGGTGTTTTAGGGAACACTAGTGAGTAGCTAGGCTAAATTAGTGGTCTTTAGGAAGATACATCAACAAAAGCCAAAGAGAAGAGAAAACAGAGACTCTATTTTACCATGAGGAAGGGCAGGATCAAAACCTCGCTGTGTCCTTACAAGTGGCATTCTTCCTGTTTGCCTCAGTGTAGTACCATTGAGGACACTTTCCAACTGTCAGTTTCCTGACACTATATATGTACTAATTCAAGGGCTTCTTATTCTTCCTTCTTATTTTCAAACACTGTCATTATCATCTTTCTAATCACCAATCTCTTCTTGTTTTCATTTCTATTTGAATGTTCTTCCTCTGTATATCCTGAGCTGAACATGTCATGCATTTAAAATGCTCTTTTGTAAACTAATGTGTTAACCTTTAGAAGGAATGGAGTCTCGGTAAAAATTAGGTTGTCCTGGAGTTTCTACATAATGATCCTTGACACTTGAATAGCAGGTTGCAGTCTGTAACGTATGTTCATACCCAATGTGTTGTTTGATTCTCACCACAACACTATGAAATAGACAAGAGAGCTACTTGGGAAACTGAGGCATGTTTGTTTAGGACCCACTAGCTGCCTGATATTCGTTTTGGCTGGTGCCCTTTCTGCTGTAACTATCTCCTAGCACTGACAGGAGAATGATCTACTTGTCAACTGCTGTTTATCGGTGCCCTCCAAAGACCCAGGAGCAGAGCCTGAGGGGAGCTATAAATTACTATATTTTAAAGGCCTTTATTTTGCTTTCCCTGAACCTAAAAATAAGTTCTCTTTTTGGTAAGAATTTTCTTGGATAAAAAAATTAATATAAAATTGTATTTATTTTTAAAAACATGCACATACACAATTGGAGTCAGTCGTTTATCAAATTGCACATTTCATACACATTTAGTGTAGTATCTGCAGCCTCTTCATAAAGTCTTTGTCTCTAACGAAAGGCCAACTCATAGTAACACAGAGAGAAAGGTCGGTTACCAGAGGCTGAAGAAAGGGAGAATTGGGGGAAAAAAGACAGAAAAGTTCAGTTAAACAGGAGGAATTAGTTCAAAATTTCTACTGTAAGACATGGTGACTGCAGTTACTAAAAATGTATCATATACGGGAACGTGGCTAAAAGAGTGGATTTTAAACATTCTCATCACACAAAAAGTAAGTCTGTGAGGTAATGCCTATGTTAATTAACTTGATTTAGCCACTCCACAATGCACACATGCACGTATATCAAAACATCATGTTGTATTCAATAAATATATGTAATTTTTCTTGTCAATCAAAAACTAATTTTTAAACTTCACCACGATCTCCCTGCATGCTTTTCATTGGAATGAAACCAGCCTGGCCTAACAGGAGGAAGCATTATATGGATGAACACAAGCTCCAATTCTCCAGAACAGCAACCACTCCAGCACAGGAGAGGAAGACGTGGGTCTGAGAAGGCAAGCAATCTAGGACTTCAAATCAACAGTGCATGTGTCAGTCAGAGCTGGCCTTCTTCAGCCTCGGCCTTACTGAATGGGAGGCACATGTCCTAGTTGAGGAAGGCAAGACTTATTTTCTACCATGACTTGATCAAACTTTAGGTCAGGGGTCCTCAAACTTTTTTTTTTTTTTTTTGCACGAAAGGTCTTTATTAGCAGGGAAGCTGCAGAGCAGCATTAAGGGGAAGGAGAGAGAGAGAGAAAAACAGGGGAAGAGAGGAGAAAGAGAGAAGGGAGAGAAGGGAGGGAGGGAGAGAGAGACACGAGACACGCGGGGGAAGGAAGAAAAAAGAGCGGTCCTCAAACTTTTTAAACAGGGGGCCAGTTCACTGTCCCTCAGACCATTGGTGGGCCGGACTAAAGTTTAAAAAAAAAAAAACTATGAACAAATTCCTATGCACACTGCACATATCTTATTTTGAAGTAAAAAAACAAAACGGGAACAAATACAATATTTAAAATGAAGAACAAATAAAGCTAAATCAACAAACTTATCAGTACTTCAATGGGAACTATGGGCCTGCTTTTGGCTAATGAGATGGTCAATGTCCGGTTCCATATTTGTCACTGCTATTCGTAACAAGTGATGCAAGTGTGCATCAGTTAGTCTAGATCTGGTTAGAGATTTCAGATGTTTCATTCTGGAAAATGTCTGTTCACAGAAATAAGTGCTGCCAAAGATGGTTGCCATTTTGAGTGCATGGTTCCTGAGATTAGGATATGTCTCAGAGGGGAGAGATGCATAGAAATTAGGAAGGCTGCTTGACATGAATGCGTCTTTCAGAGAGGTACCAGTTCCATTTGGTAAATCGTATCCATGTTTTCTTTTTTTTTTTATTTCAAGATACTTTATTCTTAAAACAGGTCACAACACTAAGATTTTAGCCCATTCTGCCACTATACAAGTTACAAATGCTTGTTGAGCAGCAGAGGGATGCTCTTTCATAGCATGTCTAAAAAGTGAATAAAAATCCATATAAAACAAATATTAAAATAGTTTCCATAGGAACACAGATAAGTGTGACCCCATCTCTTAATCTTACATATTGCTGCATCTGTGCCAACCCTACTCTTACAAAGACATTTCAAAACTAGCAATAATTAAGTTAAATGGTCCCCCGAAAATTCCTTAATGCAAGTTAAACTCACAGTTAACAGCTACAGAATGATATCTACACATGAATACTAGCTGAAGCACAAGTTGCTGGGTGATGTTTCATTCCACTTTCCCAAGCACAAGACACAGGCAGAGTGACAACATCCTGCTCTTCTACTTCGGGTAGGTAGTCGGGGTTTTGGATTTGCTACACGAGTTGCCATGTCGGTCCTAACATCACATAGTAGATTATTGGCCTCTGGAATCCATTGAAAGTAGAAGCAGCAGCTACAGTGTAAGTACCCATATTTTCAAAGCACATCCAGTCACCCACATGCATTTCTGGCAGGTCACAGCGCTCAACTATCTGGTCAAGGCCATCTCATGTTGGTCCCCATAGGCTGGATGAATAATACTTCTCATCTGGTTTAGGTCTCTTTTGTAGAAGAGGCTTTACATGAGCATGATCATAAAGGATGCAATTACGCGATCCATATACTCCATCATTGATGTAATACATAAAGGTTTGTTCACTGGACTCATCTTCATCATCAGAGCCTATCTATTCCTTTAAAACAATTTTCTTGGCAATGATATTAACTGCAAGTGTGAAGGCTGACGCAACATAACATCTGCCTGGCTCAGCTATGATTCTCACTCCAGAGTCTGATGGAAAGTACTTGTCCAATGCTGGGTTGATCATACCAGTGATCTCTTCAAATTTAACCTTCACATCCTCAGATTCAGGAAAGCCACCACCAATATCGAGTAGGTACATGCTGAAACCAACCTCAGCTCCCATGTCAAAGATACAGCAGGCATCAAAGATTGCCTGCACGAAGGTCTCAGGATCAGTACAGCCACTTCCTACGTGGAAGCTGACACCAATGACATCAATATTTAGCTCTTCTACCTGCTCCAAAAGAAGTCTGCTGGTTTTGAGTGTGGCACCAAATTTAATACTGAGTCCACAGACTGCTTTGGAATTGTCAGTGGGAATCCACAAAACCAACTTGGCCTTTTAACGTGCTCTGGCAACTTTTATCAACTTGACTTCACTGTCAAAAGTCATCATCTGGACCCCATTATTGGCAGCACACTTAATTTGAAGTACTTGTTTACAAGATTTGCATAGATAATCCTCTCTGGAGGCAATAATCCTCCCCTGAGACTTTGCACCAATTGTATTTCAGTCTTGCTAGCACAGTCAAATCCTGTCCCAATGGTAGTGAGGGTCTTCACAATGGCTCTACTGTCATTACATTTGACTGCATAAAAGAGAGTGACACAAGTAAGAGCTTTTAGCCATCTTCAGTGTTTCTTCAGAACATCTCCGAGGTCTGCTACATAGAAGGCATCCTTATCATCATCAGAAGAAACTTCATTGATTTTTTTGGTCCAGAATGTTCTTGGCAGTAAAACCTTCATCAAGCAAGTGGCAGTCAAACACTTCATTACTAATGTTGTTCATGGTTTCTTGATGTTTCTTTGAAAAACTAAGAGATGGAATTTAAAGAAATACTTCCAGCTTCTCACAAAGGCAATTCTCCAGAATTCTGAATCCCACTGCGTGTGTCCTCCGAGCAATAGTGGAAATGTTCTTAGAGCATCCGGGCGCTGCAGGCCAGCCCCATGGAGAAGCCAGAGGGCTGCCACGGGCGCAGAGCCGGAGCTGGAGCCACAGGAGCGCTCGGCCACCCCCGCCGCACTCGTCAGTGTGTGACTCCCACCTGCGGCAGGGACTGACTTCAGGGGTAGTAAGCGACTTCAGGGACTGACCTCCACATTTTCAATGTTGATAGAAAATGGGTTATGGAAAAGCTGTATGTCCTGTTCATGGAGATGAAGCTCTTTAAATCTAAATTGGAACTCCTTTTGCAAATTTTCCAGTGAATCCACACATTTTGTTTGGGAATGCAACCAATGGTTTTTCCGCTGACAGATTTTGTGGCCTGGGATGAGTCTGCTGCTAAACAGGACAGGCAGCAGAAGCAAAACACCTGGCGGGCCAGATAAATGTCCTCAGCGGGCCGCATGTGGCTCGCGGGCCATTGTTTGAGGACCCCTGTTCTAGATGATATCTAAGATTCCCTTCAGACCCAACACTTGTAGAACTTTTACCCTCTCACTGGATGGATGAATGTGAGCGGGGATTCTGCAGTTCAGCACTGATGTCTGAGCTCTAGACAACAAGAGAAATGGTGGGAGAGACCCTCAGATCCTAGGCTAGGAGCTCCCCTCATGCTACTGATGACGTGAGGCCACAAATGAGGAACAGAAAGTGACGAGAAAGGAATCAGTAAAGCATACCCATTAAACAAGTCCTTGTTGCTTTGTATTTTATTTTATTAATTAATTAATTAATTAATTGAGACAGAATCTCACTTGGTCACCCTCAGTAGAGTGCCATGGCATCTTAGCTCACAGCAACCTCAAACTCTTGGGCTCAAGTGATTCTCTTGCTTCAGCCTCCCAAGTAGCTGGGACTACAGATGCCCACCTCAATGCCCGGCTACTTTTTAGAGACAGGGTCTTGCTCTTGTTCTGGCTGGTCTCAAACTACTGAGTTCAAGCAATCCATCCACCTCTGCCTCCCAAGTGCTGGGATTACAGGTGTGATCCACCTTGCCTGGCCTGCTTTATATTTTAAATTAAAAAATAGAGGGTGGGGCTCTACGAGGTCAAATTTCTTTGTTTTTCTGCCCACCTCAGCGTCCTGTGTAGCTGGGACTATAGGCATGTACCACCACAGTCAGCTAATTTTTATATTTTTTTGCAGAGATGGAGCTTTGCTTGTTCCCTGGGTGGAACTTCCACCCCTGGTCTCAATCAATCCTCCCTGTTTGGCCTCTCAAATTGCTGAGATTACAGGCCTGAGCCACCACATTCACCTAGGTGAACTCTAGAATCTCACCATGAGCTGAAGAGGAGGTGGTTTGTCTCTTTCTGTGCTTTACATTTTAAGACATGGTGAAGGAGCCTTCATTTTTCCTCTCCTTTGCTTCCCTGACTGTGATCTCAGAGTTGAGCCATCTGTGTGGGGCAGTGAGTGAGGTGGAGCCTGGAAGGAGGAAGGGAGGGGGCCTTGTTTATTGTCACTGGTTTAAAATAACGAATTCACCAAATTCTGTACACATTCCTCAGACTCCAGAAAGCTGGTTTCAGCAGAGCATGCAACACATACTGAGCCTTCATCACGCTCAAAGAGCCTGTGTAAATACACACTGATCCCAAAGTATCAATGGATACTTTGGAAAGATTACTTTTAGTTCTTACGCACTTTCTGGTATGTCTCCAACACTCAAAATAACTTTACTTCTGGTCCTGTTAATGAGCGTAATCACAAAAGCATGTGGAGCATGCCTTTGGGTCACCAAAGGAGGAACCTCCCAGGGAGAGCTTCCCAAACCCAGATGTATATAATTGAGAAGAGATACTGGTTATTTTTTTCACCTGTGGAGAAGGAGCTAAATAATTTAAGACCAGTTTCCTGAATTAATCCCTTGTTTCTTTTTTCTCTTTTTCAGCCTTTTTTTCTGATGTAACTAACTCAACTTTCATTCATTCAAAATGTAGTACTATTAGTTAAAATGGGCCAACCATGTTCTAAGTAATTCACAGTTATTAATGTAACACAATAAACTTAGAAGATGGGTGTCATTATTGTCCCCATTTATGGAGGAGGAAACTAGAGGAAAGAGAGGTCGAGGAACTTAGCTATGGGCACGCAAAAAGTGGTAGAGATGCTGGCTTCAGGGTTTGTGCTTTAAGCCCCTATGCTGCAGCCCCTCTCCAAAAACATGTACTAAGCACCATTGTGCACCAGACTAGGACCACTGCCAGAAAGTGGGGGCCCTCAGCGTGTCAGGCCAAACAGGCCGGAGTTTAAGAGGGCTTCCCAAGCCTGGGGGAACAAACCGGAGGTAGAAGCAGAAATCCAGCCCTGTGGAGCAGGTGTGGGAGATGGGGGTGGGTGGGCTCGGCTCTGTGCACATGCAGGTCCTCAGAGGCTCTCTCTAGAAACTAGGCATGACTGCCCGGTGCCTGCTGCTAGAGACCACCAGCTCCCCAGCACCTACCACTGTCTCTAACTCCTGAGGTGAAGTGATCCTCCCACCATGGCCTTCCGGAGTACTAGGCTTACAGGCAGTGAGCCAACTTGGGACTGCTCTCTTCTACCCTGCCACATGCTTCCGTTTGTCCCTCTTCTCTCCACTGCCTCTGCTCTTGGCATCCACTTCCCCAGAATTCTGCTCCGAAGTTTCTGTCCTGCTTCCTTTTGTAATAGGTCATATCCATTAAGCTCCTGCTAGGTGCCTGGCATTATGCTAAATGGGTACATACATGTTATCTCATTTAAGTCTCCTAAATATCTCATAGGGTTAGTATTATGCTGAGATGAAAAAAAAAGAGCTTCTGTTGTGCTTTGGTTTGAGTCTGTCCTCAGCAAAACTCGTGTTGAAATAAACGGTCTGGTGCAATAGAGAGTGAGTTCTCCCTCTGGGGAGCCTGGATGAGTCGTGGAGGGAATGTTCTCAGACGGTAGGTTGTTATAAAATGACTCTCGAGTTTTGCCTCTTCCCAAGTGTCTGCTTCCCCATCGACTTTCTGCTGTGTTAAGAAGCAGCACGAGGCCTCACCAGAAGCCGAGCAGATGCTGGTGCCATGCTTCTTGGACTTCCCAGTCTACAGAACCATGAGTTTAGTAAAACTCTTTTATTTATGAATTACCCAGCCTCAGGTATTCTATTATAGCAACACAAAACAGATGCGTTGCTTTTGTCTAACCAGCTTATTCCCCCCCTTTTCTGCTAATAGCATTCCAACTTTCCTCCGAAGAGCCTCCTACTTTTAGCCCTAGTGATTCAGGAGAGGCCAGTCCTACCCAGCATCAGGCAGAAACCCTATGATTGCCTCAAAAATGTACAAATCACCCATATTGGACCAATCAGAGTCAACTTTGGCTCTTTGGCTGGGATAATTGGAAAAGAGGTTCTCCTCCTGGGATTGCTACCTAGGGAGACGATCAATCAGCCTTATTGGTGGAGTTGCTGCCTGTAATGATGCCGGTTCCAGAGAGAAGCAGAGTCAATGATGGAGACAGAGCCATGTGGTTGGAGGCAGATGTGCTTAAAGCTGGTGGACATCTAAACTTCTGGGTCAGGGAGCCAGAAAATTCCCTTTTTAATATGTGTATAAGCTAATTTGAGTTGAATTTCTATCACTTGCAATTAGAAGAGTCCTCAATGATATGTAGATTACATCACTTGGTTAATGACATGTATCTGGTAACTGGTGGTGCTGGGAGTTGAGCTCAGGTTTGCCCAAGGACCGGGAGTTAAGTCCTCCAAGGTCCCTGAGTATAATAATGGATGTGAGAGCCGTACATGTTTAGCACTCCTCCTTGGTTGTTTCATTAGGGCTTGAAGTAGGTGAATGAAACAGACTATTTCTTGTCTGGGTGTGAGCCTCTTGTTTCCAAGTAGTAGTGTGATCATCACTATGTCTGTTTTTAGTGACCTCACTGGGAGGTCCATGTTTTCCTCAAGGGTACCTTAATCCTCTACAAAGTTCTATGATTAGCTGTTTCTTAACAAACATTTCCTGTTATTTCTTAGAGACGGAACTCTTGATGGTTAGCTGGTTGCATGGCTATCCAGAGTAAAGACCATATTTCTCAGTGTTCTTTGTAGTGTGGTATAGTTATATGATAAACTCTAACCAATAGGGTGCAAGCATAAGAGGTGTGTGCAACTTCCAGCATGTGTCTTTAAGGAGAAAAGTATGAACATTCTAGAAACTTCTTTTTTATGTTGGCTGAAATACAGATGATGGCTGGACTTGAGCAGCTATCTTGAACCATGAGGGAGAAACAGTGTCTTAAGAATGCTGGAGCATGGGACTGAAAAACTAATGTAACCTTTTTGGAAGAAAGTATGAAGAATCCTTAAAGAACTCAAATTAGGCCTCCCATTTGGTCCTGCAATCCCATTACTAGGCATCTACTCAGCAGAAAAAAAATCATTTTATCATAAGGACATTTGCACTAGACTGTTTATCATAGGTCAATTTGCAATTGCCAAAATGTGGAAACAACTTAAATGCCCACCAACCCGGGAATGTACACATCACAGAATACTATTCAGTCATTAAAAATGATGGAGTCTTTACATCTTTTGTATTAACCTGGATGGAGATGGAACACATTCCTCTTGGTAAAGCATCACAACCACGGAGAAGCAAGAATCCAATATACTCAATTCTAATATGAAGCCAGTAGATGAGCTAATACCCACATAAAAGAAAAACTCAAATCAATTCAAAGTGGGGAGGCGGGAGAATGAGGGAGAAGATAGGAAGGAGGCAGATGGGTGTGCTCCCACTTAATGGCACAAAATTAGGGTGCATGGCATACCTCTTGGGGGTGGGACACAATTATAAGAGAGACTTTCCCTAACACATGCAAACATTATCACCTAATTCTTTGTACCCTCAATTAACCTGAAACAATAAACAAACATATTTACTACTCTGAAATAAAATTTGACTTGAGAAGAAAAATGAAGATGGAGCAACAAGATAGAAGGAGTCTGGGTCTCTTCTGTCTTGATCATGAGTTGCCATGTAAATCCTTAACTGTACATATTATATTGGGAGAAACAACCTTCTCTTTCTTTTATGACCACAGCTTTGGTGTTGCTTTCATTGTTGTTGTCACTGGCAGCTGAACTTATTCCTAATTAACAAGGATCCTTCCTATAACTCAGGTCCTAGGGAGGGACAGGAGCCTTCCAGAGCTTTGGAAGACCAGCAGATGGGTTCTGGATAATGAGCTTATGAATATCAGAATGACTAATCAAAGTTGAGTTTATGTGATGCTAAAGATTTGTAGGGACCTATTCTAGAGGGTCTGAGGGGATTTTGTACTTGTAATTTGTTTTTTTCTTCAATGTTATAAACCCCAGTTTCCACAAAACCTGGATCAAGCTCTGGCACAGACTGATGTTTTAGAGTTGATTTGCAAGGGCATGACCCAGAGATGACTCAGGACATCTCAAGGAGGAAAGTCTGACCTTGCTCCTGACATCTCCTCTTCCCTCTGTCTTACTCCCATTAGTCTGTAGGGTCTTCCCCAGATCTTGTCTCCTCCAGGAAACCTTCCCCAATGTCAAGGATCAGCTTATGTCTTTCTCTTCCTTCTCTAAAGGTCCTCAGTGTCCACCCAGTGTTCTTAGCTAGGTATCGGAGAAGGAGCATCGGTCCTGGACTCAGAAGATCTGGCTGGTAACTAGCTGTGAGACTTTGACCAAGTAACTTAAGCTTTGTGGTCTTCAGGGTTTTTATCTGTAATGATAGGATGGCAACCCTTGCTTCAACTGATTAGTGAAGGATTAAATTAGGTAAAATATGTGTAATTGCTTTATTGAAGATGAGTGTGATAAAATTAAATGTATTATGATCAGTAATATCACAACCCTAGTCCCCAAGGGAGGGGACTCCTCTTTCAACTTTAATGCACATATTTTTAGATGAACTCCCCCATAATACTTAATTACTTGTTACTGTAGTTTATTCTCCAATAGTTTTGTGTGTTAAATTTTATTTTTCTGGGTAGATTGACAGGTCCTAGCAGGCAAGGACCTTGTTTTACAACCTTCAAACACCTAAAACAGGACTGGGCACTTAGAAAACATTTTCGGTATAAAAGGGACCCTAGATAAGATTACTATCCAACAAATTACCTTTTAATTTGTAAATAAACTATTATAATTTAATTTGTAAATAAACTACTATAATTAAATATACTATTATCTTGGGTGTAAACCTTTGACATGTTATTGTTTGGAGCTAATTGGACTTGAAGAGGCAGATTCACATCATTCATACTAATAGGAGACTGATGTATAGCAGCCAGACATCAACCTATTGGTTTAGAGTGGGGAACTGGGATGCTTACACTGCATGCCCAGCTCTTCTGGGTACCTGTATGCCTGGGAAGCTATATTTGTCCTGAGAAGTTTGCTTGGTAAGCCTGAAACCCTGGCATGGAGAAGAAGATTGTTTAGAAGAGTGTTCAATCTTGCCCACTGTGTGGCTTCATGAGCCACCTGTGCCTCACAACAGAGTCTACTTCTCCAGGAAACAGAAGGTTCATAATCTCTGAACTTAAGACCTCCCCTACTTGAACACCAGTGAATAAACAGGGTTAACTTTCTGCTACTTAGATTTCTCCTTTTATGTACCAGGCCTTCTCTTATTAAGGTACCATTTAATTGATTTGGTGTCTACTTACTAAATTATAATCACATCCACTTCTTCTCTGAGATCATACTCTCATTATTTCAATCACCTCAACTGGTGCTTGTTTAATCTGTCTATGTTACTATTACTTGGACATGGTTTGGAATTCATCCTATTTATCCTAGTTACACTTAAGGCCTGGCTTATGTGTGTGTGTGTGTGCGTGTGTGCGCATGTGTTGTGTTCTCCTGTGTGGCTTCTGAGGATGCAAGGGAAGATTCTGATTTAGGGGCTGCCATTATTAATTGGGATTTGAGGCTCCTAAACTTCCCAGACAGTCTCTTGGCTTTCTGCCATAGAAGGATAATCAAATCAATGTGTGATATTTTATTTTCTTAGCTTTTATAATTTACAAAGAAACCTAGATTTTAAGTCCTTAAAGCTACCCCACTGTTGTCCCTCTGGAATCAGAGATTTAGGGACTACCCATGCATTGATGAATTGAATAATGTTTGTGGTATTGAATGCCGAACCCTGTCCTGCATCTTGTGGCCTTGCTGGCAGAAACTGACTTGTTGATTTTTATTGCCACCTGTTTTCAGCCCACCTGAAATGAATCATCTGAAAATGCACTGCGGCTCTATCACCAGGCCCTAAGCCATAATCCAATGCAGTTAAAAGGCACTTTCTCTCCTGCTGAGAAATTAACACCTTCTCCTTTGTCCCAACTTTCTGGGATCATTTCCAACAGGTCCTGGTTGGGAGTTAATTAAATCTGTGTTGACACATACTCAATTTCAAGTGGCTTTGCACATACAGGAAACCTGTTGAGATTTTCCCTTTTGGGTCCAAAACTGCTGATCCATCTTTTTACCCTAGTTTTCAGGGTAAGTTTTCCACTCACCAAGAGACGATGGAATTTAAAGTGGAAAATTTATGGGATTCCTCACCTTAAGAAAATCACGGTCTACCACTTTCCCATAAAGCTTTCTAAATTTCAAGACCTGTATTCTGCACGAAACTTCATATTTTCTGTTAAAACAACTGGATTTGTGATTACAGGGAGCTCTCAGAGGCAGGCAGAAGCGAAGAACAAGCAGGGTTGGAATTCTCAATCAGCAGCAGCTGTTTCAAGAACACAGCACTCAAAAACAGAGTCAGAAGATCTAAATGTAGGTCAAGTAATTTTTAATTCCGATTGGATATTGCATATGCATAGCCGGGAGCTTTTTTTTTTTCTTTTCATCAAGAGTTAGAGATTTGGGTAAGTTATAGGAAAAGTTATTAGCAGCAACATCTAAAGTCTTCTGGGTTCACCCCAAGAGGCACATGTCAGCCTCACCTGATGCCATGTGCTTATTTAAGTGACCAGAGCACTGGTTTTGAATGCCCACAGAGAGGACTCCTCATGCACGGAGCCTTGGTCATGACATTGGAGACTGTGCTTGTGTAGATCATCAGATAGCTGCATCTGTCAGTGCTGCTTGTGTAACCACAGGGCAGAGGTTACAGAGATTTTTTTGGGGGGGGGGTTGTTTTTTAATGCGCTAACCTTAAAAAGTTAGAATGCTTTATATAGGGGCCAGGTTTGGTGGCCCATTCCTATAATCCTAGCACTCTGGAAGGCAGAGGTGGGTGGATTGCTTGAGCTCAGGAGTTCAAGATCAGCCTGAGCAAGAAGGAGACCCCCATTTCTACTAAAAAAAAGAAAAACTAGGGCAGCACCTGTGGCTCAGCGAGTAGGGCGCCAGCCCCATATGCCGAAGGTGGCTGGTTCAAACCCAGCCTCGGCCGAACCGCAAAACAGAAAAATAGCTGGGCATTGTGACGGGCGCCTGTAGTCCCAGCTACTCGGGAGGCTGAGGCAAGAGAATCGCCTACACCCAGGAGTTGGAGGTTGCTGTGAGCAGTGTGACGTCACGGCACTCTACCAAGGGTGATAAAGTGAGACTCTGTCTCTACAAAAAAAAAGAAAAAAGAAAAAAAGAAAAACTATCTGGGTGTTGTGGCAGGTGCCTGTAGTACCAGCTACTGGGGAGGCTCAGGACAGAGGATCTCTTGAGTCCAAGAGTTTGAGGTTGCTGTGAGTTATGATGCCACAACACTCTCCCCAGGACAACAGAGTGAGATTCTGTCTTTTTTTTTTTTTTTTTTTTTTTGGGGTTAATTGTGGGTAAAAAAAAACCATTTAACACGGTTGCAATTTTTTGGTAAAATACCACATACAAACGTGTTTTTCCCCCAAAAGATGTGGCACACACCAAGACCCCAAGACCCCAAGACCCCATCCCCCATGGTCCTTCCCTCTCTCTGCTCTGCCTTTCCCCACCGTTCCCTCATTGTTTCTCTCTCTGCTCTCCCCTTCCCTCACCCCCATCGTGTAACAATTTTTTTTAAGTGGTTACTGTAGAGGACTGGACACCAGGCTTCCAAAGGACAGTTACTGATTCTTATCACATTAAAAGGAAACGCTGAAAACAGGACGGTCGCCTGGCAAGCCTAGAGATGTTTTGTGACTCAGGGGCAATCCCCCAAGGAACTCAGTGTTCCAGAATGAGATAATATTGGATAGTAAGCAAGTGTTAAACATTGATGCTTAGTACTTCTTCATGGAGGTTGTGAGGAAAGAACATGTGATGAGAGCATGTGGCAATCCTTACACAGGCAGTCCTCATATGTAATTACCTGATCTGTCCACACCTGTTTATGTCAATTACCTTAATTCTCCACACCTGTTGTGTATAACCTTAATAAATAGCTGTTGTGGAGGGGACTCAGGGCTACCATGCAACTAAGGTTAGCCTGCCTCCCACAAGCTTGTACTTCTAATCTGTGTCATGCCTGGTTCCTTCCTGCAGCGACTGAGACCAGGCCATAGAGGTCCTGACATCTGGCGTAGTCAAGCAGGATCTAGCTGCTAGGACACTGGGGATACGGACCAAAGGGGACAGAGGAGACTCGGAAGTAAGTGAAGCCTTCTGTAGACAGCGGGAAGGAAGTCCCAAAGGGAAACTCCGTTCAGAGAAAGCGGGACCTTTGGCCATAGTAGAAACAAAGGAATGCCACTCAGAATAAGTGGGGCTTTTGGTAAATAATAAGCAAAGATATTTAGAGAAAATAATGGGGGCTCAGCACCTGTGCTCAACGAGCTAAGGCACCAGCCACTTACACCTGAGCTGGCGGGTTCGAATCCAGCCCCAGGGCCAGCCAAACAACAATGATGGCTGCAACCAAAAATGGCCGGGTGCTGTGGTGGGCACCTGTAGTCCCAGCTACTTGGGAGGCGGAGGCACGAGACTCGCTTGAGCCCAGGAATTGGAGGTTGCTGTGAGCTGTGATGCCACAGCACTCTATCTAGGGTGAAATCCTGAGGCTCTGTCTCCAAAAAAAAAAAAAAAAGAAGAAGAAGCAAATGCTTTAAAATCTGCTGATCTCCATTTTCTCATCTCTATAGTAGGGGGTTTGGATGGGACCACCTCTGAGGTTGCTATAGCTGTAGAATTCTGTGCAATCCAGCAATCTGACCTCCATATTTGACAGATGAAAGAAATAGTGCCTAGAACTGAGTTTCATTAAACATTTATTGTGTTGAGAGGTATAAAATTGATCTTTCCTAACTCTTCCATGTGGGTTTCACAAAGGGTCCAAATATATCTTGAGAAGCACAGGCTGCCTAAATGGTTTTGAGAGTTTATTTCCCAGTAATGTGTTTTGAAAAATATCCCAATTATGTAATTGCTGCATTATTGTGGAGTTTTATTTCTCCATTAGGCTGTCCAAAGAAACAGCTCAACTTTATTTAGAAGTTAGAAACTAAAAGCTCCAAGGTGAAGGCTACAGACTGCTGATACACATGCTCATCTTGCCACTATGCACAGTAACTCCATTTCTAGCAGGGAATAGTTTATCCAACACTCTAAGATACCACTTGGTGACTGGATCCTAGACCCAACATCTAGACTTTGCAGGCCACACATTTTCTGTCAGAACTACTCAACTCTGCCATCATAGCATGAAAGCAGCCATGGGCTGTATATAAATGAATGGGTGTGGTGTGTGCCAATAAAATTTTATTTCCAAAAACAGGCAGAGGGCTGGATTTGACTCCCTAGCCAGAGATGACCCCTGAACTAAAAGGTTAAAACTTGGTCCCCAGGGGACCTCCAGGACTTTCACCCATTCTCATGGGTTAGTGTTCTGACTCTACCAGTTGTTACAGATTTTGAATTTCAGCCCTGGTGGGATTGGGAGGGGGAGGAAGTGAAACAACTCAAACTTGTTAGCCAAAAGTCTCTCATCCTCTTCCGTTTTAGTCTCTTGCATAATCCACTATCTTTGGTAAGTGCCCAGCCTTTTACATCTCTTCTCTCTCACTCTGGCTCCTCCATAAAATGGTGCCCGGGCACATAATGGCCTGCTTGATGACCTATGGCAGTGAGGGAAAGGGGATTTCAGGATCACTGGTGTCCTCTGGATTCTTGATCTCTGTTCAGGAGTTGCTGCCTGGGCCCAGGTTCCAGTCTGAAACACAGGAAGCTGGAACTGGGCCTTCTGGACAGATAGCTTGGCAGTGCTGGCATTCATGTCTGGAGTCCATAGCCCTTCTGTGGCAGCTTCAGGTCTCTACTGGTCCCCAAAGCTCTCAGCTCCTCCTTGACCTGACTGAAGCACTCAGTGACATTTGGATCCCATGCAGGCCACCTGCAGCTAAGGATCGGGAACATAGCCTTAGGTTCACCTATCTGGACACTCCCTGGTGTCCCAGCACCTGAAGCCTGAGACATGACCACACAAGCATCTGAGCCCAGTACTCCAACTTCCCTAAGCCAGGCACAGGAGGTGATTCCATTAGCCTCACATGAGGTCTTCACTTGTGTCCCAAGTCTATGAAATGTAGCCACACAAGAAGTTTTTCCTGGTGCTCAGACTCCTTTAAGCCTGTTTAGGAGGTGAATCCACTAGGCCCAGCCAGTGTCCTTTGGTCCCCCACACTCAATAGCATGCTTTCACGGATCACTCCCCAGATTTTCCCCAATGTCCCTGAGACCTGCCTCTTTGCCATCCTCAGTCACTCACCACTTTTCCAAAATCAAACTCATGGAAGAGAAAGGCTTTCTAGTTGCCCTATTCCTCTCATAAGGACGTCTTCTTTCTTCGTGGTGAGCAGGTAGGCAGCAAACCTCCTCCAAAAGGCCAAGGGATCCGAGAGGCTGAGTAAAGACACAGACAAATCCAGTTTCTTAGGAAAAATCTGAATAGGGACTTGCAAACAGAAGCCATGTCTTGATGGCCATGAGATGGTAGATCCCTGCACCTGCCCTCCAGAAAGTATCCTTTATATAGCAAACTTTTAGAGTAAAGACATGTGTAGCTGGTCCTGCCTTAAAACTTCTTGAGAAACTCATGATCACCAGGGAGGTTAGATAAGCATCACTATGGGAGGTTATCTGTGCTATGGCAACAGGTGGGTATGTAGGAGTCAAACTTATCAGTCATCATGGTTGAGTTTGCTTCAGGATGGTGTCTTTTTTTTTTTTTTTTTTTTGAGACAGAGTCTCACTCTGTCACCCTTGGTAGAGTGTTGTGGCATCACAGCTCACAGCAACCTCAAACTCTTGGGCTTAAGCGATTCTCTTGCCTCAGGCTCCCTAATACCTGGGACTACAGGTGCCCACCACAATGTCCAACTATTTTTTGGTTGCAGCTGTCATTGTTGTTTGGCAGGCCCGGGCTGGATTCGAACCCACCTGCTCCGGTGTATGTGGCTGGCACCTTAGCCACTTGAGGCACAGGCGCTGAGCCAATGGTGTCATTCTTGCTATGCAACAGGTTGTTTTCCTGCAGGCATTCTTCCACCTTCCTGAACTGATATTTTCCCTGTCCCCTTTCTGGAGCTCCAATAATGGGTGAAATATAGTGAATATAACTGGTTCACCAATAAAGGAACGTAAACTGAGAGGAAGTTCGAGACCTTTAAATCTCTTTCATATAAATAAAGGTATAATTGAGGTTTCTCTCTTGCTGTAGTATGATTATACAGGGGATATTTTTTCCATATTGCCTTTTCTGTTTACTTTTACAGGTTTTTTTTGGCCAGTGCTGGGTTTGAACTCGCCACCTCCGGCATATGGGGCCGGCGCCCTATTCCTTTGAGCGACAGGCGCTGCCCTTCTGTTTACTTTTAGAGCTATACAAGTATCATCCTATTAGTGAGTACATATACCAGAGGAGAATTAGAACAACCAGGGTGGGGGGGGAGGTGCAGCTTGGCAGTATCCAGTCCTCGGGTTCACCCAGTCCCCCATCCTCATGATAAAGGTGCCCTGGCAAGAGGGCCTCCGCTGTGTCTGCTGTGGGGCACATGCCCAGGACAGAGTGCATCTCACTGGTATTTTAAAAATGTCCCTTGATTATGTAAAACCAATGGTGCTCAATGAGAGGAGGGGCCATTTTGCCCACCCCTGTAATATCTGGAGACATTTTAGGTTGTTATAACTGGGGGAGGGGGTGCTATTGCTGGCATCTAGTGGTTAGAGGCCAGGCAGGCTGTTACATATCCTGCAAAGCAAAGGACAGCCCCCACTATAGAGAAGTAGCCAGCCGCTATTGCAATGGTGACAGGGTTGAGAAATGCTGGTCAAAAGCAACCACATGGGCAAAGGGAAGAAGTATAATAAGTGAAACAAACAAAGCAATCATTTTTTCAACTGCACATTTCCTGCTATTTCCCAGTGGGCTGATGCCTGGTGAGGCCCCTGATTCCTGCAGAGGTCTGGGACCACTGGGGCTCCCCTCCCCATGTTTGTGTTGACTAAGACCCCCACCTTCCTTCCCAACTTTGTTGTATTTGAGAATAATACAGATCTAAAGTTTCCCTATAGTCTTCCTGCAAGATTGATGGCCCTTGACATTTTAATAATCAGACACTTTTATAACTGTACACATACCCAGCAACTGAGCAAGGTAAACATCCTTGATTTTTGAATTGTTCAACTGTAGAGGCCCAATTTGCAATCCCAGCCAGGAAAAGGACTTAAAAACTCCTCCTAGCTGGAGATCAGAACCACTTGAACCATTTTGGTCTCCAGTGGGGTTCTCAAACCCAGCAGCACCACCTCACTAGGGGGCTTGTCAGAAATGCAAATTCAAAGGAAAACTCCGCTCTAGGCCTGTGCCTTCAGAAACTCTGGGAGTTCGGCCAGCCACCTGGATTTTTAACAAGCCCTTTTGGTGATGTTGATACACACGAAACTATGAAAGCCACTGGTCTAGAGCTACAGGCTTCAGGCCTGTTTCTGTATATGAAGTTTTATTGGCATCCACTCTTTACATATTGTCTTTGGGAACTTTCACATTACAGTGGCAGAGTTCGAGTTCATATGCCCTCAAAGCCTAAAATCTCTACCATCTGGCCCTCTATAGAAAAACTTTACTGACCTCCTATCTAGAGTATTGAGGAAAAAAACCCAAAAAACAAAAAACACAAGGCTTTTTTATCATTATGGGAAGAAGTGCTGAATATTTCTTCAGTAATGATAAGAATATTATTTCTTAGTTTTCAACCTCCTCCCCACTTTCCCTCTAGGTTATATCAGGAGGCAATGTGCAGGATACTTAAGGAGATTAAGGTATAACCTCTTGAAGTCAGATAGACTGGATTCTTCATTTTGTTTCAATCACTGACTGGCTTTATGACTTTGGGAGAGCTATTCAAGACCACTGGCCTTCAGTTTCCTTATCTGTAGAATGGGTATAACAACAAGACCTACCTCACAGGATTTTTGGCAGAATTTTGTGAGTCAGTACTTGTACTTAGCACTTAGAACTAAGTAGTTGAACTAGTGCCTAGCTCATAGTGGGCCTCCAATCTGCTTTAGGTATGTTGCTTCTGGCTATAAGTACAAAATAGCTGCTCAATAAAAGGTGTTGTGATTATTTAAGCCTTATCAAGACACTTGGGGGCATTTTGAAAGGAAGGATGGCTTTTCTTTAGATCCCTTTCTCCTTTATCATTCAATGACTGGGGAAGATCTGAAGGTCCAAGTAGTCTTAGGAATTGCAGAAATAGCAGAAATGTGTAGGCTCCCAAAGTCATTGAGTTGTCACCTGCATGCTCTACCTTCTGGAGCAGAGACTTGGGCCCATTCTCTTAGCACCTTTCCCCTAGGATCTGCTTCCAGGGCATATGATCTGCGCAGTCACGCAAGCCCCCCACATTGTCATTTTACACTTAGCCCAGCAAATTATGTAGTTGGCCATTCCTTCCTGCTCTGTAGAAACCTGATTTTAACTTAAGCCCCCTGCCTAAGCCTTGAAAGCTATTAAGGACACTATGTAAGCATGAGAACATATTTAACAACAGCAATAACAATAAAGGTTTTTAAGGGAAGTATCTTCTCTGGAACTTGCAGAAGTAAAGGTATCTGTTACTGGCCAGGAGATGGCGCTCTTGCTGCATATCAAGAGAGAGTCTTTTCACCAGGTCAGCGCATCTGGATTTTTGAGCCTTTTAGGAGACATGCCTCAAAGGAATTGATCTAAGAACTTTTACTATGACACTTTGTTTTCTTCTGATGAAGATGCAATCACAAGTCTAAACGGAAGAGCTGCACGTGATCGTTGTAATGAGATTGACTCAGTTAAATAAAAAAAATTAATAATGCAACTAAGTACAACTTTTTTAGATAGATTAACACATCATTTTAAAATTATCTTGTCCTCTCAAACGGGCGGTTAACACAGCATAGAGTAATGACATTTTCTCAATTTTGTCTTCTGAAGTATTGGATTTGTTGAGTAAAGTGTTGAAGGTTCAAGTCAAGCAGAGATTCAATGCCTTTCATTCCAGGACGCACAGTGAAATGGCAGAACAAGTTTGAGGTTTCCCTTGGATGTGTTTCCTAACTTTCTGGAAGGTCCCAGCTGAATATATATTCCCTGTTTGAGCTACATCAGCCCTGCGTAAATAAACAACGATAAAGTAATTGAATAGTTAATAGAAAAGCTATCAGTTGCTAAGACCAAACTCCATTCTTAGGTAATAGGGTTAGTCTTTCTACTGTGAAAATGTCACCAGTACTAAAATAATAATTCATCATAGAAAGACATTCGAATAGCTCGCATGAGCTCCCAAATTAGTTTACGTGGTGAAAGATTAAAAAGCATCCTTTCAACTTTCACTGGAATTCATTGGCGTGTGTAATGCTGCCAGATCAGCAAAATTGCAGAACATAAAGCAAAAACAGTAATGCAAAAGCAAAATGATAATAATCCCGGGTTTCATTAAAGCACATAGTTTGATTGGTCCATCATGGTCCAACAATCCCTAAGTCAGCAGCCTGCAAAGCTAGCCTTCCAAGTTTCTGGGTCAGTTGTCCCAGCTGTTTGTGCAATGAGCGCATTATTTATCACATGTTGTTTTTCAAAGCCAAACAAATTAATTATGCTTACAAGAGGATGCTGGATATACAACTATATTACATCAATAAAAGATAGGAGGCTGCTGAAAGGAGGAACAGCCTTCCTAAAATGGACTGTAGGCAATGTTTCTTTCTCAAATCAAGAGAAAAGAAGTACTAATATGCCACGTTGACCCCTTGCCCCTTCACATTTAGAGCATTTCCTATAGGCTAGGTATTTTTCCTGTCATTTTTTTTCTTTCTTTTCTCTTAGAATCCTATCCCTTGAATTTCACCTTAGCTACCAATTGTCATCTCCATTTTTTCAGACAATTCTGAGAAGGTAAATGACTTGCTAGCGTCATTCAGCTTCTGAGCAGCAAAGCTAAGACTTGGCCTGGCTCTGTTTGACTCCAGAACACGTGTTTCTATTTGAAGAGGGTCTGCGTGCCGGCAGACCGAGGCCAGGTTTTTGACCACCCTTATTCAGAGTGATGAAAGGAGCGTGAGTTAATGAGAGGGTTTTGTGGCCTAGGTGGCACTTGCTCCACATCCTGGGAGCCCTCCTCTCTATGGCTATTTCCTATGAATATGGGAATGTCTGTGTTTCTCAGCCTGGAGTCTTTTTTGGGGGGAGGGGGTGGTTCCATGGAGACGTTGGACCAGTGCACAGGCAAGCCAAAGTGTGGGAACTTGATTTTCCAGTGGCCTCCTGGAAAATCTTTGGCCTAAGCACAATACCTGTCTCTCAGGTTAATTTACAAATCAATCTGTTTCCCTCCATCTACCCATCCTCCACCCAGCAACTGCTGGTGGCTTGTATACTTTCCAGTTCCTCTCCCCCCTCCCTCTTCTTTTTTTTTTTTTTTTTTTTTTAGAGACAGAGTCTTACTTTGTCGCCCTTAGTAGAGTGGCGTCACAGCTCACAGCAACCTCCAACTTTTGGGTTTAAGCGATCCTCTTGCCTCAGCCTCCCAAGTAGCTGGGACTACAGGCACCCGCCACAATGACCGGCTATTTTTTTTTTCGTTATAGTTGTCATTGTTACTTGGAAGGCCTGGGCTGGATTCGAACCCACCAGCTCCAGTGTATGTGGCTGATGCCTTAGCCTCTTGAGCTACAGACACCAAGCTCTTCCTGCTATTCTTAATAAAATGTAACCAAACATGTCTGGAATTGCTTACTCCAGTAATAGAGCAACTCAAAAAATTACAAATGCCAGGTAAATCCCTCCTTATTGACACAGGATTCCAACAGTCAGGCATCGTTCTGTTGGGGTGAAAGAAAAGCAGGCCTAACTCCATTTTGTTGTAACTTATTCCTGAGAATCAGTGGAGAGGCAAAGCAGGCCTAATTCCATTTTGTTATAACTCTCTCTCTCTCTTTTTTTTTTTTTTGCAGAGACAGAGTTTCACATTATCGCCCTCGGTAGAGTGCCGTGGTGTCACATCACAGCAACCTCCAACTCCTGGGCCTAGGCTATTCTTTTGCCTCAGCCTCCCTGTAACTGGGACCACAGGGGTCCGCCACAACGCCCGGCCATTTTTTTGTTGCAATTTGGGGATGAGCTTGAACCCACCACCCTTGGTATATGGGGCCGGCACCCTACCCACTGATCCACAGGCACCACCTATTTTGTTCTAACTCTTATTCCTGAGAATCAGTGGGGAGGCAAAGCAGGCCTGACTCCATTCTGTTGTTTTGTTACATTTTATTGCTTTAAAACCAGTTCTGCTTGCCTCCCGCCCATTGCGTGATATTTTAAGTGTAGCTGGTTAGAGCTGTTGGAATTATTAGTATTGCTAGAAAGTCACTAACTACCCTGGTGACAATAACCCTTGTGACTATGTTAAGGTGGTCTGCATACCATCGATATGTGATATGGAAATGTGAAAAGAACAAGCTTGACTCCATTTTACTATTCAGTCCCTTTTACCTTCAAAACTAGTTCCTCTTGTTTGCCCTCCCATTGTGTAACTGTAAATGCATTTGCTTGTGATTGTAGCCCTAGTGATTAGAGCTTTCTATGATCACGTCCTTTAGGACCCTTACCTGTAAGTTACCCTC
>CAUYON010093775.1:0-15618 GCA_963573935.1 Arctocebus calabarensis | reverse complement strand
TGAAAGATCTCTATCAAATGTTTCATCAAAAGCCAGCTCACCCCTGCCCCCACTGAATTCTGAAGACTATTATCTCATGGATTCAATGAGTAATTTCAATTGTATCAGATTAGGTGATAAGTGAGTGAATATTTGCTAAACATAAGGAACTGGGCGTTCAGTCATAGTTCAAATCAACTTGTAATGAAAAAAATAGATATGTTTGCCCATTTGTGGGTATGTCTGTGTGTATATATGTTTGCATGTGTGTGTATTGTAAATTTTTTTTTTAATTTCCTGTTTTTGGCATCTTAAAATACCTTTTTGCTTTTTCTGGGGCTAGTCAATTCTGAGAGATAGCATATGGTTCAGTTGGGTGCTTGTCTTAGATGTGCAAACTAAGCAATACAGAGCCATAACTCATCTGTCTGTATCTGCCTTCATTGTGCCAGGGCTAGGTGCTAGGCAACTAGGGATTACATTTAAGGCCCAAAGTCTACCAAAATTATTCACATTTTCCAATTCTAAACTCTTGATCTTGTCCTGCTGTGCCTTTTCCAGGGAAACCCCAGTAAAAGCAGTGGTTTAAGCCTTCTTCTCTAGAGTATCTTCAGCCTACTGATTGCTCTGATATTTGTCCCAAGTAGCCTACCATAGGCATAGTGCCTCAGGTTTCTAGGACCTGTGAATGTAATAAACTTTGTTTTCCTGAGCCTCTACTTGTATAACTACACCTGGATGGCCTTCTTGTAAAAGAGTACAAACAACGTGTACAAAGAGAGAGATACCAGCAAAAAATTACAGCTGTCAATCATTTCTTCTAATTAATGCTCTTCTCACACGCACACCTTTGTATAGATCCTTGTTATATCAGCTTTACCTATGGAGATGTGCTTAGCTAGATGCCAGGGAAGCTTTAGTTTCATAACTTCTCACTTGTGTAGGGCTTACTAAGACTCCATGGACCCTGCCAAATTACTAGTCCAGTTGAATGACAACATGGACTCCTTGTGTCTCAAAAGTCTATGAACATGCTTCCTAGGTAAGGGGCTCTTTTACAACTTGAACTTTACATTGGGAATAAGAACAATGTAACCTAAGAATTTGTACCCTCATATTAATTTGAAATTAAAAGAAAGAAATAAAGAAAAAAAAAAAAAACTATAGCAGATCCAAGAGACCATGGCAGGGTGAGGGAGTGGTTGGGCTCATTAGTTCCAGGATTTGTTGTTGTTGTTATAGGTCCTTTGTTGTTTCCTCTACCAGTAATTATGCCATTTGCTAAAAGAACAGTTTTATTTCAGTTTGTATACCTTTTATTTCCTTTTCTTAATGCATTACTTAGTATTTTCTTACCTTTTTTCTAATCTTAAGACAAAGAATATCCAGTTTCTCAAGATTGAACATGATGTTGAACTATGAGTTTCTTTTTTTTTTTTAAGTGTTCTTCAAGAATTTGAACATCTCCACTATTCCTAATTTTCTAAGAATTTTTATCAGAAATGAATGGGTGTTATATTTTGCAAATTTGCTTTTTTCATCAATGAATATGATCATATGATTTTCTTCTTGAACCTGTTAATGTGATGTATTACATTGGTTCATTTTTAAATTTTGGACTAGTCTTATATGTCTTACATTAAATCCCATTTGATTGTGGCATATAATTATAACTCTATATGTAAATATTTGGATTTTATTTATTAGTATGAGGAGTTTTATATTGATTCTGTGTTCGTGGGAGATAGTAGTCTATTCTCCTTTCTGGTAATGCCTTTATCTAGTTTTCTGTAGTGTAATCCTACCCTCATAGAATGAGTGAGAATATATTCTCTCTGCTCTAGTTTTCTGTAAGAAATGATGGAAAATTGACACCATTTGTTTCTTAAATGTTAGGTAAAATCCATTACTATTACCACAACTGTCTTGGCCAGAGAGGGTTTTTATTATCATTGGGTAGTAGAATTTTAAATATCAGAGAGTTAGCACCCAAGTCAACGCATGTTATCAAAAAGTATTCTATAAGTTGTTATAGAGAAGAGAATGTCAACTGCCTCACATTGGGACATGTTCTGCTCTGCCTTTTCCAGGGAAAGCCCAGTAAAGCAGTTACTTTACTGCTTCTTTCTAGCATATGTAGAAAGAAGTAACATCAATATATCATGGAAGGTTAGAAGAAGGGAAGAGAAAAGACAGGCAGGTGAGGTAAGTATTCTTACCTTATGCCTTTACAATTCTTATATAATAAGATATAAAATAAAGCGAAAAAAATAAAATGAATGAGAGAAAGACTTGGATGCAAATCCCTTCAGAGCCAGGCAGTCTGAATATGTCTCCCTTTCACTCTTCATAAATATCAGGATAAAATAATCATTTCATAGATTTTCGATGAATAGTGAATGTGTGTATACACATACACACATAGAGGGAGGCAAAAAAATTTATCTATTTTATGAAAGAAAAAACTATTAGAACACTAATACTCTAATACTCAAGTCATGTTTGACTTCTGAAATTACAAGAGTACAAGATACAATATAAAAAATGTTATTGACATATAATGAGTACTACAATTTTAATATAGTTTTTTCTTTTCTTAACATGTGTACATATTTTTTGCACTTCTGTGTATACACATAGCACTAAATATACTGCAAATATAAATGTTTTATGTGTGGTAATAATGAAATGATGCTGCCTCTTGAAAAGATATTTATCATATTTACTGTAAAGGAGGTTTATATAGCTTCCTAGAATATGAGTGTTTCATATATTCTCAGCTAATCTTAACCATATAATCCCACCTGTGAAAAAATTTAAGCTCAGTAAAATCAGTATTTTCAAGCAACTGTATAGGTCCTCTGAAAGCATTCCTGTATGGTTTGATGAAAAAGTCAATTTTGTATTCAATCGGCACTCAATAGTGTAGATTATATGCAATGTCTTTTGAACATATAGTTTGAGTTTGTTAGGCAAGTTTTAATATCAGACATCATTATGCATCAATACCTATACCCTACAAACTCCTATGTGTTTTGTTTTTATATGCTACATTTGGAATAATTGTAACTTTCCCCATTTTAAAATTTATTTTAATTAAGATATAAGGTGATGATCTGTTATTTATGTCTTTCTCACTATATTAATCTCTAATTATATTCTCAGCATGTATTACCTCTGACTCCTAAGTAACTTGAAGAGAGAATTTCCAAAGGATGATCAATAGTTAATTCAGTGAATTTCTAAGAATTTTATTAATGGTGAAGACACCATTTCCAAGTGATTTTCCACATTAAGTATTAATTATTGCTTTGGTCAAAAATATGTGTTTTTCATGTATGACCACATTTGCTATGTGATAAGAAGTTTTATGTCCCTAGAATATATCTGTTTACTCAGAAATACTTCTGTTCCTATTACTGTTTTGGCAGATTTCAGTAGCCTCTTTGCAGTTTGAAAGTGTAGGATTATGGAAGAAGGATGTTTTCACAACACTGATGTGTATTATACTAGATGCTTATTAATTCAGATGTGGTTTCTACTCTCATGGATCTTTAAGACTGTGAAGTAAAATGTGACATAACAAATACCTATTTGGTCTCCCCCCTGATTCTTGAGACAGAGTTCAGAGAGCATTCAGAATGAAATTTCTCTACCTAATGACTAGACTGAGACTACTTAGAACTTTGTGTTCTTTTCATTCTAAGACATTCTCACAAAGGGGTTGAAGTAGAAAACATCATGTAAAGCTAGGCGATGCTCATTTCACTTGTATGGTGATATTGAATCATCATCGTGAGTTAAGTGCTCTTCTTCCCTAGATTAGCTGAATGAGAGGGAAGGAGTGTAAAAGTGACTCATTCTGCTTTTTTATTCTGAATTGAGTTTTCAAATTGTTTGACTTTTTCTCCCTTAATTTCACTGGCTTGCTTTTTAAAATCTTGTATACAATAAATTTACTAAAGAAAATGTTCTAAAACTAGATATATACAAAAGTAGCAAAAGTGATTTATTGAGAGAATGCAACACATTAAGATGAATAATTTACTCTTTTGAATTTAAGATTTTTGTCAGCTACATAAACACGGCTAAGGCAACTTTATCACCTCTTTAATGTTTTCCTGAACCCTGTCAATAAGACCTTTATTGAAAATATTCTTTATAAATTGCACCCTCCTTGACCATTCACCTATAATTGATTTTTTCTGTTTATTCTCCTTAGCACTTAGAATCTCTCACTCTCCACGTCTTTCTTCTCTACATACATTTATTTATTGACTGAATGTCCACTAAAATATAAGCTTTATAAGGTCAGAATTTCTTTTTATTTTAGGTTAATATGAGGGTACAAATGTTTAGGTTACATTATTTTCTTTCTTTCTTTTTTTTTTTTGAGACAGAGTCTCACTATGTCGCAAAGTGCTGTGGCTTCACAGCTCACACCAACCTCAAACTCTTGAGCTTAACCAAGTCTCTTGCCTCAGCCTCCCACATCGCTGGGACTAACAGGTGCATGCCACAATGCCTGGCTATTTTCTTGTTGCAGATATCATTGTTTAGCTTGAACCAGCCAGCCTTGGTGGATGTGGCTGGTGCCATAACCACTGTGCTACAGGTGCTGAGCCACATTGTTTTCATTTCTAAGGTGACGTTCAGAATCTAGCCCTATTGAATAATATCTGCCATATAATAAGTTCTCAATAAATACTTATTACATGAATTGCT
Organism: Arctocebus calabarensis; assembly: GCA_963573935.1. Taxonomy (NCBI): domain Eukaryota; kingdom Metazoa; phylum Chordata; class Mammalia; order Primates; family Lorisidae; genus Arctocebus; species Arctocebus calabarensis. The sequence continues at coordinate 10,914 of CAUYON010093775.1, read as the reverse complement.
AAGTTAGTAAATTACATTTATTCATGGAAATGTTATTTATGTAGTTTATATGTATTTATTAATTGCCTATATTAGGATACACATTCAATAGCTATAAATAATAGTTTAAAGAAATACTAGTTAAGTTGTTGAGTACCTACTAAGTTCCAAATACTATGTAAGAGACATTACTGATTTTTCATAACAGTCTATGGGGTTTATGCCATTATGATCTCAATTTTCATATGAGGATTCTGAGGAATAGAAGTTAAGAAAATCACTTAGAATCATCAGCTATTATAAAGGGCAGAAGTGGGATTCAAAGCTACATCCTGGCCTGCGATTTTATTCTATACACTTTGATTAAAGGGATTTAGGCTGAACAAATGGGCAATGTAAGGAATGTATCACAGCATAATAAAGGCCATTTATGAAGTCAGACAATTAAGTTCACAAACTTAACCTAGAAAAAATGCTATATATCTCATTACTGAGTATCACTGAGGTCACCAGATGGCCAAGACTTAAATGTAAGCCCAGAAACTAAAATTGCTAAGAGAAAATATACATCTGGTAAGTGGTTAATATGTAAAAACTATAAGGAATTCAAATAACTCAGTAACAAGCAAATGAATAAGCTGATTAAAAAATAAGCAGGGAATCTGAACAAATATTTCTTAAAAGATGACAAATGGCCAAGAAATATATGAAATATATGAAAAATGTTCAACATCACTAATCAGGGAAATGCTAATCAAAACATAAAAAAATGCAAATCAAAACCACAATGAGATATTGCTTCACATCTGTTAGAAAGACTTATCAAAAAGATGAAAGATAACAAGTGTTGGCAAAGATGTGGAAAAAAGGGAATACTTTTACGTTAATGGTGGTAATGCAATACTCCAAGCTACTAATATTTGTCCATAGAAATAAAATGACTATCTTATAGAGATATATTTTGTTTGTTGCAGTATTATTTTCAATAACCAAGATATGGAAACAACCCAAATCCCATAAATTGATGAATAGATAGTTATGTTCCACATTTTATTTATCTATTTATCAATTGATGGAATATTATTCAACCTTTATAAAGAAGAACGTAGTGCCATTTGTAACAACATGTATGAACCTTGAGGACATTATGTTAAGTGAAATAAGCCAGATAACATAAAGACAAATTTTACATGATCTAACTTGTATGTACAGTATAAAAAAGTTGAATTCATAGAAGCACAGAGAAGAGTAGAATGGTGGTTTCCAGGAACTTTGGGATGGAAGGTAGGGAACAGAGACTGGCAGAATGTTTGTCAAAATTACTGGGACACATGGAGTAGAATTGTCAAAGGTGGGCATAGGTGACCACTGCTAGTTTGTGGAGTTTCAGCAATTGGCCCTGAGTGTTCGTTCCACCCAGCTTTTATTGAAGGCTATTTTCTCATTTAGCAGAGAGGGTAAGCTGAGGAAGGAATAAAAATGTCAGCAGTTTCTCTGAGTAAGCATAGTACTTCTTCTATCTATAATCATTAACTTTAACTGTCTGGGCAGCCTTGATTAAATCTGAAAACTTGAGGCTAGTGTGGGGGCAGCCTCCTGTCTGTAATCACGCACACAGATTCCTTAGGGGAGGTTTAACCCTTCTAGTTTTTCTGTGGAGCAGATGTGAGGGCTCAGGCCTCCTCTGAAGAATAGGTGAGAAAGAAGAATTTTCCTCTCATCTCCACCCAAAGACATTTCCTTTCATGGTTAGAGTACAAGCCCTCCTGCCCACATTTCAGGGTTCAAACTGTTCCCTTGATCTCTTCCCTGACTATAATACAAATCTCCAGAATGGGTATTTGCTTTGACTGTTGACTGGGTAGGGAACAGCCCAGTTAATGTCCCTCCCCAGGCCTTGTAGGTACTTCTGTTATAGCCATTGCTCTTCAGAGTGTTTACAAATTCTGCAGGGGTGTTTTCAAGCTGTATCCTTTACAGGCTAACCTTCTAGTAAAAACAGGAACTATTCAAACAAGTAATTTAACTGCTAGTTTAAAAGTAAGCTAACTAAACTATTTTATTCTGCCTTGCTCCGTGTATTTCTGTTTTTCCCCTTTTATGTAGGTGTTTTCCCTTGCCAAGAATGGGGTCTTCAAAAATGCTCAAAGTTTTAGTTGGAAAGGACAAAGTTCTGAATTAAAAAAAAAGAAAAGAATTTAGAAAAGAGTAAGACTAATATATGACACATCATATTGAAATACAAGACATAAATAAATGAATAAGAGAAATGTAACTCAATAATCAATGGGGTTTTAATTGTGGGTATCTGTATATCATTAGAAATTGGTGCATTATGATCTTTCTGGAGATCTGGATTTGGCATATTTTAAGGCAAATTTCTGGAGCTACACAAATTTACATATATATTTCAGTGCAACTTACTATATCATAAGTATTCTGAAAATAGTGACAAGACAAGGCCAGGCGTGCCCTGTTACCAGCAGACAGTTTAGGTAATGTGGTGTTTGGGAGGAGAAAAATAAACCAAACACTTTTTCTGTCCTCAGGTTCAGTAACGAGGACCTGCTAATTAAATTGACAAATGTCAGATTGACAGAAAAAAAGCATATAAATACTTTTTTAGTAGCATTTTTTTCCATGCCAAGAGTTATTCATAGAAAATAAATGAATATCCAAAGAGGAGGTTAAACTTAGGGAAGCTTAGCTTATATATTATTCTAACCAAGGGCAATACATTGTGAAGAAGTGAGAAGACAAAGGCTTCTAAGAGTGCTAAATTATGGGAAAGTAAATATGTGGTGGAAGCTAATGAAAAATAAAGTTATGTAATAAGATTTTGTTTATCCTGATATTTTTTCCATGTCTGCTCATGAAGGTTATTCTTACCCTTCTGCTTTATACAAGAGAGGGCAATACCTTCATGAGGAAAACTTATGCTCTGATTTTAGGCAGATAGATGAAGGGTAGAGTGCTTTTTCTATGTCTCCTATTCTCTCAATTGCCTTCAGTTCAAAATAATCCTGTGCCCAAATGGCACACTTGGGGGTGGCATATTATGATCCTCTTCATGATGTACGAGTGATAGCTTTAAAAACAGCATCAGAATCCTTGGATTTCAAATTAATACTCTTCCCACTCAGTCAATCCTGAAAGATTCTTCAAAGTTGTTTCACAAGTTAACACTACTAGTCAGACATCTAATGGCAATTGATCTTGAGTCTCTTTGCAGTCTCCATCCACCCTTTACCCTTACCATGGAACTAGATTTTGGACTATCAGTTTAGAGACTCTTACATAGATTCCTCTACTTCTGTGCTATCATTCTTTCATCTGTTCCCTGCTCAGACACCATTAGGAGGAGTATGAGGACATTATCAACATTCATTAACAAAGAAAGTAATTTATTATGCTGTTCTTTATATCCCCAAAATTTAGAAAATCGATATTAAAGGACCACCAATCTTTCCTTATGCATCAAAGGATGGTTAATAATGTCAAATCACCAATTATAAGGAAATGCATTTGTGAGCCCACACTTAATTGCATTCTTGTAAGTCACTTGAAATAAATAGAAATAACAAATGGGTTTAGTCACCACTTTTGCACCAAACAAATCTCATTACTTATAACTACTAAAAGATTAATTATCAACTGAGAGCTACATGGGCCATATTTATTTTAGTAATATATCTGTGTTACGGGCTTACCGAATTTGCCTTTTGCTCACTAATTTATTTACATAAACTTCATATTATTGTCTAAGAAAAAAATACTAGGACTCTCAAGCATCTGAAAAATATATGAGTGTCTTTTTTTTTTTTCAGTTTCTCCTCCAGAGTTGAGGTGAACTAAAATTCAAATTTGTTAGGCAAAATTAGCAATCAGTGCAATTAGCAATGTCTAATGAAAAATCTAAATGTGATTAATTTGTAAATTGAAAATGTTCTTATTCACTGCTTCTCTGAAATTCTTCTTATCAATTACCATTCATTTTTATTTGACTTTTAAGCCATATTATGCTTATTTATAATTTAAATTCATTTATTACATATAAATTGAAAAGTCCAGTTGTTTCAGGAGGACCAACTTTTGTCTAAGTAAATAATAGTATTTGATGCTATTCAAAGATCAGGAATGGCTTCTTGCAGCTGTCAATCACTCATATTTCTATATTAACTATAGCCGTAGGATTTTAAAAAAATTTTCTTCTGTCAATTTCACCTTTTGATATTCTCATAAGCCACCCTATCCATCTCTGGGATTTACAGTGCAAACTGAATTTCCTTTGTCATCCAGAGTGCCACATATGAATGAATTAAGAATTTTATTCAAGGAAATATTCCAGAAGATGTATAATATAACTTGGGATTGTTACCAGATGAAGAGGGTCCAGCTGCCTGTCACTGTCAGCCAATATGCAGAGACGGGGATAGGTCCATCTAACTTTATTTTTCAGAAGGCTGGGATTCTGGAGAACGGTGAGAGTAGCCCTCCAAGATAGTTCTGTTCTTCCATTTCCAAAATTACAGTTTTAAACATAAAAGTTCAAAGCAAAGACTATACAAACCCCTATTTTAAACAATAATTGGTGTACCATAGTGACCTATTACAACATTCCAATTCAAAAATTAATCTCCTAAATCAATCCATCTAAACTACTCAAGGTAGGCGGCTTTAGAGTGGGAGCTAGATTTACACAACAGTAAGAATGGAGATGGGGTTAAAGGTCAGGCAGGACTTAAACTGACCAGACCAGCTGTGTCATGTCTGCCTTACCCTGCCTGACTCGATTTTATTCTCACTACATGTGCTTTCAGGAGCACAGTCCGACTTAAGACATGTGACTTTGAAAAGAATATGACAGAAAACAGTTCTACTGTTTCTACTAAGCAGTGAAATGATCTTTCTTTCTTCTTTTTCTGAGTATATATTTGTGTTGTGTAGTTATATTGGTTGAAAGTTGTACTAAAGAGAAAATGCATTTTTTCAAAGCTATGCTACATACAAACATAGGTACTTGGATAATAGAGACAGTTAATAGACACGACTCATAAGGACACATTCCTGAGCAATACGTAGGAAAGAGCTAAAGCAAACAGATGCTGGCATTTCTTCAAACATGGGTCTGTGTACATTCATGTAGTCTTCTCTCTCATTAGTTAAAGATTTTACCTCCTTTTTAATTTAATGATTCATACACACACACACATGCACGCGTCCATTAAGAACCAGTGAAGCCGTGAATGTTAGCATACTGATATTTATATTGTGAGAATTATTTTGCATCATTTTCAGAGTCCCCCATTTATTTTTCACCACACTGTTCTTTTATTAAGTTTGCCTAAATAATATATACAGTGCTAGAGTGTAATTACTAGTCACACTTAGTATTAACTGTCACATTTTGAGGCATTTTTTCTGGATAATTATCTATCTGCTATATTTATCTAATTGCCCACATGCTGTATGTGAGTATAAAATTTCCTTCATTTACTTAAATATAAAATGTTATAATAACATACAAACCTACCACTTAAGATTATCATATCCTAATATTATGCCTACCTTAATTTTTAAAATATCCTTTTCAGGAGTCATTTAGACTCCTTGAAGCCTCCTAGGCCTTCTATCAACATTTGTTAAATATAAGTTGATGACGAGATCTGGTCACTAATCTTTTATGAAAGTTGTGTCTATAGTAGTATGCAGATTCATTGCTGAAACTCATTTGATTTAGCAGAATCTTATAGTCACCAAATGTAATAGAACCAACCATTGTTTTTCAAAGTTTGTATAACTAGGGCACAGATTTTTTTTTTTTTTTTTCCGCAGTTTTTGACCAAGGCTGGGTTTGAACCCGCCAACTCTAGTATATGGGGCGGGCCACAGGTGCCTCCAAAGACTGATTTTTCTTAATGAACCTAACCAAAATTTCCTTAAATAATATTACCACTTTTGAAATTTCCACATGCATGTTACCGCACATTAATTTTATGGATCAATGTAGATGCTAAAACCTTCCAAATGAAAAAAAAGTACTTCAAGGTACTTAAACATATATTTATTTAAGGCTCTGAGATCAATCCATAGAAAGTTATTCCAGGTATCATATTTCTTAGGATTGCATTAATGCTCTATTTTTTTTTACCAGGGAAATACCTACTACCCGAATTCCTTTGTAGAATAATTGGAATAGAATAACTTCATAGCTCTGTAAATTAATTTAATTGTCATAATGCCTCTAGTTTCTCTGTGCAACCAGAGGTTTAATTTGCTTTTTCTGTAGCCTAATTTCTTCATGACTTTTTAAGGTACTAATAGTCAATAGAGAAAAAGCAGGCAACGTGTTAAAATGTCATCAAAGCAGCATTCTATTTTAAAACAAAGACATATATTCTAATTCCACTGACAATGGTAAAGCACTCCAGGGCGTGCTTTAATGGGCCATTAGTTTTCTTATAGGGTGGTTGAAATTCTTTGGCCTATAGCCTTCTGCTCCCCAGAGTCTCTGGGCCTCTATTAGACCCATTAAAACTCCCTGGAATGAGGTTTTTGTCTAATGTGATTATTACAAAAATGTCCAAGTTACACATTTATTCTTCAATTTGCAATAGCACTGGCATTTTACTTGCCTACATGTTGACATGGGGGTCTTCAGAAAATATAGTGCAGACAATCAATTAAAAAGTAAAAAAGAAATTTTCAGGCCGATGTCAGTGGAGGCAAGAGAAAATAATGAGAAATGTCTGAGTTATCTAAGTAAGAGTAATTTTTACACATTCTAGATATATCGTGGTTTGAACAGTTTTGGCAAATTTCCACAAATTTGATAAACTATTCTCAGTTTAGTTTTTCAAATTATCTTCCACCCTTTTCCTCTGTGGTAGACAGACTTTTGTTTGTGTGCCTCTTTACTAATTTAATACAAATACACATTATTTTTAAATAACACTAGTAAGAAAATAGACCATGTAGTATAATGAGCGAAAATTGACTAGATTTCAGCACCAAGATATAAGAAGCCAGGAATGGCATATTGTTTTTGCTGTCTAGCAAACTTGCTTTGAAAAAAAAGGATCCTTCCCTATTAAAAATGGCTCTGGTAGAAATGATAATATGTTCCTATTTCCCTTTTCAATGAAAGAGTTCAATCCATCATGCTCTATGAGCTAATCAAGTTAATTTATCTACTGATATACAGCAATCTGTGTTAGGGTTATCTGAAATAGGACAGATACTCTTCTCTGAAATTCAGTACCTGGAAATTTGTAGAAAGAACTAGCATCTCTTTTGAACTAAAAGCAGTAAAACATAGCCTTAGAATTTTAAGGGGCCATTGTTTTTGCCCTTGTTTAGCTCCTGTGACAATGAAGGGCATTAGTGCTTAATCATTTAAACATTGTCATAATTAGAGGAGACCTTTTATTGACATTAGTTTGCAACTTTGGACAGCATCAGAATCTGAGGAATATGAAGGTCAGGAAGGAAAAAAAAAAATGTGTCCTTAATTGGTGTGATATCTCATGTGGGAAGAAAAAGATGGGAAAGTCAAACAGGATGAAAGATCACATGATAATGAAGCAAAAACTAGAGAATTTTTCTACTGTGTATGTGGACCTAAACGTAATAACCAATATTTATTCAATTCAAGCAAGGGAAAAATGTCCAACAGAAGCAGAAAAGAGAGGTGTAGTTCACCAGTTTATGTACCTGATGTATCCAAAGACAGCTGAATTATCCAATTACAGCTCAATTCAGGGGTTCACATACTTACCAGGGTTCGCTTTTTCTCTCCCTCCCTTACTAACTGCTTTTTTCTCCCTCCCTCTAACCCTCTTCCTCTTTCTCAGATAGATCGATTAACCTATCTTTTTGTCTATCTATCTATCCATCTAGCAAGCTAGTCTAACATAGAACAAGGGCAAAACCAATGTCCCAAATGAAGCTAAATCGTGAGTCACACATACACTCTCTAAAGTGACATAGAGTGAAATGTGTATTGACCACCTTGGAAGCAAGATCTCTGATTATTCCTCTTCTGGAGTCATTCCCTGAGCTGAGAAGAAGATGCAACAAATGGCCACTTTAAAACTGTAGGCGGAAAGAAGTAGTCAAGAAAATATAGGACCTCAAACAGATGCAAGGAAGGATTAGAGTAATTCTACACATAATCTCTTCTGGCAGTAGTTTGTGTTTTCTGATCAAAATACACAAAACTACTTATTTTCTTTTTTTTCTTCTTCTTCTTCTTCTTTTTTTCTTTTTGCAGTTTTGGCCAGGGCTGAGTTTGAACTCGCCACCTCCAGCATATGGGGCCAGCGCCCTACTCCTTTGAGCCACAGGCACCGCACAAAAATACTTTTTTTTCTCATTTAAAGAAGTTTAAGGTTTTCATCCTTGGTTTTCACAAACTGAGGAGTAAGCAGAGATATCCAGGAAGGGAAGATTACTCATATTTTAGAGGGAGGATTGTTACTTTGGTTGTTTCAGTCTGAGGAATTCTCTTTCCTTCATCTGATTTCCCATAGTTCTATCCGTGGCTGATACTTGGTTCTTGCAGATTTTATCAGTGTTGCCTAGTCTTCCTCTCTACACTTCCTGTAATTCTTTTAGAACTTCTAAATGGTGATGTTCATGACTAGTAATACCCACTTCCCCCAGTGTTTCTGACTACAGTCCTTTTACAAAGTTACTATTCTATAAATACTTACTGAATGGAGATATTACGGAATTATTATAAATTACTTGTCAATTAGTAAATTATGGGCAATAAGTAAACACCCTAATAAGAGGCTTAACTTTTAAGACAAATCTTGTGATTACTATGGTGGAAAAATAAAGTACATTTAAAGTCACTATCCTTGAAAATTGGAAATATGGATGAAAACTTTCCTCATTGCACTTCAAACTAATTCAACAATTGGCTTCCTTGAAAGATTATGTTTCATAAAAGTATAGACCATATTGGTCTCTTCTACTATTTTTTTACCAGTTCCTAAGAGACTTCCTGTGATATAATAAATATTTACTGTATGTTTTTGAATAGTTGAATGAATAAATTGATGGATAAATCTAATGTAAATCTAATGTTTTCATTGTAATAAATTTATTCAATAAATGTACATTAATAATGTTTTATAGATGGCTTCCCATTCAGAGTTATAGAATCACCTTTGAAATTCAAATTCTCCTGTCTGGGCTCTCCAAAATTATTTTGGTTTATAAAAAATGGGCACAATATCTTGGCCTATAATTTGAGCATCTTTCACTACAAGAAAAGATACCCAAATAGGTGTGGTTTCCACTATTTCAAAATTAGACCCATAATTTCAGGATATTAAAATATTTTATAAAAACAAGCCATTTAAAAACGCTGTTCTTAGGGGGTGGTGCCTGTGGTTCAGTGACTAGGGTGCCGGCCCCATATATCAGAAGTGGCAAGTTCAAACCTGGCCCTGGCCAAAAACTGAAACAACAAAAAAAATGCTCTTCTTCTTCTCTGAGATTATACCCTTTCTGCTTTTCTAATGTCAAAATATCCTTTGCTTTAGAAATTATGATGAGTGCAGAGAGAGTGAAGGGTTTAGAAAGAAGGTTTTAAGTGCTCTTTAACTATATGTGTGTGTACTCCTACGTTGGCCTTTTAGTTTCATTTCATTTTTTTATTTTATTAATCTTTGAAACACATTCTTAAGTCATTAAGACACCCCCCTCCTGGAACAAATATGTTAATCTAATAATAATTTCATAGCATTAATGCTAAATTACTTAGCCACTCAAATTGACTCATTTTTAAATTTTCAGAAAAAATGAGGGTATGTACAATTGGGAACATTTCTTTCCTTTTGTAAGGTAAAAGTTCAAGTTGTAGTTGTAATCTTCACCCAGAAACTACACCATATACCTGTGCAATTACTTGTAGGGTGAGAACTTGCCCAAACCCTTCCCTCTTTGCACCCTACTTGAATTTAATTTCATAATCCTACTTGACTATTCTGTGTTATCTTTTTAGTGTATTACTGGATTCAGTTTGCTAGAATTTTGTTGAGGATTTTTGCAAGTATATTTATCATGGATATTGGCTTGTATTTCTTTTTTTGTTATGATCTGATTTTGTTTTTTTGATTTTTTTTTTTTTTTATAGACAGAGTCTCACTTTGTAGCCCTCAGTAGGATGCTACTGTAGTGTCACAGCTCACCACAACCTCTAGCTCTTGTGCTTAGGCGAGTCTCTTGCTTCAGCCTCCTGTGTAGCTGGGACCACAGGTGCCCATCACAACGCCCGGCTGTTTTTTGTTGCAGTTTGACCAGGCTGGGTTTGAACTCTCAGTATATGAGGCCAGTGCCCTACTCACTGAGCTACAGGCGCCACCCTATGATCTGATTTTGGTATCATGATTGTGCTAGTGTCATAGAAAGAGTTATAAAAAGTTCCCTTCGCTTTATTTTTTGGAGTAGTTAAAAAAGAATTGGTATTTATTCTGTAAATGTTTGGTAAAATTCAGTGGTAAAGGAAAAATGGTTCTGAGCTTTTCTTTGCCTGGAGACTTTTTATTACTGATTCCATTTCATTACTTCTTTATCTGGGTTCACTTCTGGTATATTGTATGTGTCCAGGAATTTTTTCTTTTCCTGTATATTTTTGAACCTATTGGCATATAGCTGTAGTCTCTAATGATCCTTTGTATTTCTGTCTTAACTCTAGTGACATATCTTTTTCTGTTTCTAATTGTACTTATTTGGGTCCTTTTTTCTTAGTATAGCTTAATTTGTTAGTTTTGTATATATATATTTTTTTATAATTTTATTGAATCATAATTCTGTACATTGGTGCAATCATAGGGCACGATTCATATACATTCAGAAATGTTTTGATCGTACCATTACAGATAGCCTTCATGGCATTTTCTTGATCACTATATAAAGACATTG
>CAUYON010093774.1:0-53440 GCA_963573935.1 Arctocebus calabarensis | reverse complement strand
CTGAATTTAATAATTTACATTAGTTGATTTCATTAACTTAAAACTGAATAAAATAAAAGTGCTACATATCAAAAAAGTTGTATTAGAAGGGTACAGGTGAAACTTACTAAATGCAGAATATAAATGTCTGAACACAATAACTAAGAAAATGCCATGAAGGCTATGTTAACCAGTTCGATGAAAATATTTCAGATTGTATATGAAACCAGCACATTGTACCCCACAATTGCATTAATGTACACAGCTATGATTTAATAAAAAAGGAAAAAAAAAAGTTGTGGGAGATGGCAGAAGGGATATTCATTGGAGAATTTCTGGTCTCAGATGTAAATATATCGTCCGAGTGTCCCATATCTGAAATGCTTGAGACCAGAAATATTTTGGGTTTTGGAGTTTTTTCAGACTTTGGAGTATTTGCATTATATACTTTGAACATGTTTGTTTGAACACCTTTAATCTGAAAATCTAAAATGCTCCAATTAAGATTTATTTTGAGCATCATATCAAAAAGTTTCAGATTTAAGCGCATTTCAGATTTCCAATTTTCAGATTAGAGGTACTTAGCCAGAGTTGGAAAAATGAAGAACTTGAGAACTAAGCTCTAAGTATCCCAAACAAGAAGTTAAGGAAAGACTTATAATAAATCCAAAAAGATAAAAATAAGAAATAACAAAGATGAGAAAAGAAATTAAGAACAATTACAGTAACATTCAGCCCATTCAAAATTCAAAATTAAATTATATGAGACAACTATGAAAATTATAAACCACTAGAAAGATTGATATAGAAAAAAAGGAAAGCAAAATTACATAATATTAGGAATTTTTTAAAAGAATACAACTAAAGATGCTTCAAGTATAATGCTTCACAAGGTTTTTAAAACTCTTGGCTATTAAATTTTAAAGCTTAAATGAGAGGACAAACTTCTATAAAATTCTATAATGCTAGAGTTGATTCAAAAAGAATTAGAAAATTCAAATGATAATAAAACCAACAAATAAACATTCATTTTAAATATTTCCACAAAAAAAGCATTTGAGTCAGTTTTATAGTCGTGATCTATCAAATTGTCATTTTAATATTCTACAAATTCTCTGAAAGAACAGATAAATGCCAACACTTTCCAAGTCATTTGAGGCTATAATAACATTGACACAAATACTAAACAAAGATAATATGATAAAGAAAATTACAGACAAATTTCATGTATGAACACAGAGGCCTCCAAACAACATGATAGGAAACCAAATACAGCAATGGGTTAAAATATTTAAAAATATATCATAATCACTTTGGGCTGTTGATAGAAAAGGAGTCTGGTTCAACTTTGGAGGACCTTATAATGAAGTATTTTGGTAATAAGGCAGGGTGAGTTCACATACTAACCATCACACTAAAAACAACAAAAAAATTAAAATAATAATTTTTTAAAGTCCTCTAATAAGCATCAACAGGCCAGCTGGGACATAAGTAATGTTCTGACCAGAGGAAAAAAGTGGGTGGATACCCAGAGAGCAGAGATGCTCTAAAGATGGCCTTCAACTTGAGAATATTCACTGAATCCTGGAAAATTATTTATCAGTTTGTTATCAAGCCCCAATGCTTCCCAAAGCCAGAAAAATAATAGGAAATACCCTTATCCAGAGCTGGGATCCCAAACGGACTGTTAAAGAAGGAATTAATCAATGACACTTATTAAAGCAGTGAAAGGATAGCTTTATTCAGGACCATCACAACCACAGGGCAACGAGGTCTTGCAGTTGGGAAAAATAAGGCTTAACTGGGAATACAGCTTGGGCAAGTAGGAATGCACACCCAAGAAGCAGAGTAGGGTTCAGAGAGTGGAAAATTACTAAGAGTGAACACCAGAGGTACTGGGGATCTGGGCTAAACCAACCTAACAGGATTCTTGCTGAAGACAGGCCAGGGTGATCTCCCATCACCTGGGGGTAGAGGAGATGAGGAACTTGACCAGATATCAAGGGTGGTCAGATACTGGGGGGATGGCTCTTTGCTAGACTGATTTGGCAGGGTTCTTTGCTAAAACTGGATTTCACAAGTACATAACTGGGCTTACGTAAAGGTTCAGAAGCCTTTCTGAAGGTTGGCTAAGCATAGAATCTTTGGCAGGCTTTGCCCTTGACCTAAGAATGTATACACTCTCAGAGGTCACCAAGAAAAAGTGGTAGTCTGGAGAGCGTCCCTTCGGGAAGAGGAGAAACATCCCTAAGTAGTTTAAACCACAACTGGTTCTCGCACGGATCTATAGCTTGAGTTGGCAGAAACTGGGTAGGCTAAAACATTCAGGCAAAGAATTTTGTTTGAAAGTAAACTGGGGGCTCGGCGCCTGTGGCTCAGCGGGCTAAGGCACCAGCCTCGTACACCTGAGTTGGCAGGTTTGAATCCAGCCCCGGCCCGCCAAAAAACAATGACGGCTGCAACCAAAAAAAAATGGCCGGGCGTTGTGGTGGGCGCCTGTGGTCCCAGCTACTTGGGTGGTGGAGGCAGGAGACTCGCTTGAGCCCAGGAATTGGAGGTTGCTGTGAGCTGTGATGCCACAGCACTCTACCCAGGGCGACAGACTGGTGAGACTCCATCTTAAAAATAATGAATACAAAAATAAATAAATAAATAAAGAATACAGGCTCAGTGCCTGTGGCTCAACAGGCTAAGGCGCCAGCCACATACACCTGAGCTGTGGGTTCAAATCCAGCCCAGGCCCACCAAACAACACTGACGGCTGCAACAAAAAAATGGCCGGGCATTGTGGCAGGCGCCTGTAGTCCCAGCTACTTGGGAGGCAGAGGCAGGAGACTCGCTTGAGCCCAGGAATTGGAGGTTGCTGTGAGCTGTAATGCCACAGCACTCTACCCAGGGCGACAGACTGAGGCTCTGTCTCAAAATAAAAAAAAAAAAAAGAATAAAACGATGAATTACAGGCTGGAGGCAATGTTTGCAAATCACACATTCAAAAAACAAATTGTGTCTTAACACTCTTCCAAACTCAATAGTCAAAAACAATTCAATTTAGGCAGGGTGCGTTGGCTCCCGCCTGTAATCCTAGCCTTCTGGGAGGCCGAGGCTGGTGGGCCACTTGAGCTCAGGAGTTCAAAACCAGCCTGAGCAAGACTGAGACCTGTCTCTAAAAACAGCTGGGCATGGTGGGCACCTGTAGTCCCAGCCACTTGGGAGGCAGAACCAAGAGGATGGCTGGAGCCCACGAGTTTGAGGTCGCCATGAGCTGTGATGCCAGAGCACTTTATTGAGGGAGAGAAAGTGAAACTCTGTCTCAAGAAAAAAAGATCCGATTTAAAAAGTGGGCAAAGAGCATACACAGATGACAAGTAGGCACATGAAGACGCGTTCAAAATCATTGGCCATTAATGAAATGCAAATTAAAACCACAAAGAGATATAACTGTGGTGAGTATAGGCAATGCAGGCGCCGCTCCTAAAATGCTCTGTAACACAGGGACCATGTACTGTATTGAGGAAACTGGTAACCTTGGAGTGTGAAAGGAACACTATTGATAATTTCAATCGAACAGTAGTCTCAATCTAAGACTATTACAGGTGAGTTTGTTGAAATGAATAAGATAAAAGATAGGGATTATAATAAATTCCATGCTGACGAGGATGCAGAAAACAAGCTTCACTCATGCACTGCTGATGGGAATGTAAGATGGCACAGCCACTCTGGAAAATAATTTGGCAGTTTCCTTTAGAACTAAAAATAGATTTAGCGAATGGAAAAAAAAGTATCCAACGTACTCAGTCCTACTATGAACCCAATTTATAAATACCCACACTTCCATATGAATGCTATAACCCAACTACAGGCCAAGATGAAGGGGAAAGAGGAGGGGGAGGGGTCGGAAGGGGAAAGGATGGGTGGAGGGAGGGTAATTGTTGGGACCACAGCTATGGTGCATTTTACAAGGGTACTGTTAAATCTACTAAGTATAGAATATAAATGTCTTAACACAATAACTAAGAAAATGTGGTGAAGGCTATGTTAACCAGTTTCATGAAACTATTTTAAATTGTATATAAAACCAGCACATTGTTAAACAAACAAACAAACCCCCCCAGCACATTGTACCCCATAATTGCGTTAATGTACACAGCTATGATTTAATTTAAAATAAATAAATAAATAAATAAATATAAATAAATAAAATAAAAACAATGGATTTAGTGTACGGCCCAACAATTGCACTCTTGGGCAATTTATCCTAGAGAACCAAAAACTTATTTTCATAAAGAGAATTATTAAATACGATGCCACCAACACAATGAAATTAATGGTCACCAGAGTGGATAATTATGGAGACTGTAAAGAGATACATTTAAATGATCTGAAGTAATATTAAGTTTAAAAAGCACAAACCGAAACTACATAATAGAATGAAGACATGCCAGGAAAGAACAGGAAGAAAACAGCTATTGTCAGGGTGGTGAAGTTGGTTGGGATGCTGGCTTCTGTTTTGTTTTGTTTTGTTTTTCCAGAAGCTTCTTTGCTGTTATTTTTTTATCTTAATATTTTAACACATAACACCCAAATTGGAAAATCATTAACAAAAACCAACAGTTTACAAAGACACTCTTCCTGGGAAGGAGAGGTTGGCCTGATGGGCCTCCTGCTGCTCTGGCCTCCCCTGTGGAGAGAATGTACCAGAATGATCTTTAGCAGATTAGTCAGGATTGGTGCCAAGAGTCTGAGGGTTAGGACCCAAGAGCAAGGTATCAAGGGAGGCAGAAGAAAGCCAGAAACAACACCACAACTGACTGGGCTGCAGGATTAATTGAGGAGATAATTACAGAGGCCTTCAAGGAAAGGGGGTAAAAAGAGAGAGAAACAGGAGTTTCCAACCAGGAAGGGCAAAGTAAAGGGGAGAGACATCAGTTGGAACCTGGGACAGCAGCCTCCGGGGCCATGGGAGAGGCTGTGGAGCCCAGGTGGAAGGCCCAGAGCCTGCAGCCTCAGGAAGGTGACAGGGAAAGGGGAGGAAGGGACGCCGAAGTGGGACAGGATGAGCATTCGACCAGCAGTTGCTATTTCCAGCATTACAGGATAATCAAAGCAAATCTTTCGTTCAAGTTTCTAACAACAGAAATAATTGGAAGAGATAATAATATCCTTTGTTAACACAATTCATTGTTCTTTTAGTTATTTTGATTTCCATGTGCAGCCTGTAAATCCACAGGGGACCTTTCTCAGGCCAAACTATTAATTACCCCTTCCAAAGGAGTAAAGGAATGAAAGCACAAATTCAGAAACAAAGAGCAGCATTTCGACGAGGTGACAATCTGTCCAAACACACCACGGGCCACTGTTTCGACTGTCCCCCCATGAACACCCCAGTTTATTTACTGAATGGTGGGGTAGCTCCACACGTAGATGAGCTGAGGGAGAGATGGTCTCAGTCGCTCACCGCACAGTTACTTAATCTTTCGGAACTTCAGTTTCTTCCTGTGAAAGTCGGGAGATAATGAAGTGCACCCCCAGGAAGGCCTGTGCAGTGTCCTGGACACATCGGGCACTCGGTAAATGCCAGGCCCTCACGCTTTCCTTGTCTTTCCTTTCTTCAGTCTCTCGCTTGCTCATTTCCCTCACTTACTTAGCAGACGTGGTCCACCTGCTGGCTCTGCCCCCGCCATGAGCACTAACAGCCTCCTCATGGCCTTACTGCACGTCCGTCCTTGTGGACCGACCTGAAGTCTGCAATTTTTTCCCACTTTGTGTTTGCCAAGCCAGGTCAGAGGTGACAGGGGCTGACACTCTGAGAACAACCCTCAGTCAATACAAATAAGGGTTGGAGGATAAACACTTGTGTTTCCTCAGCACTCAGGGTCTGTCTACGGTGTATTTCCTCTTGTGTCCCAAATGTCTCCAGCAGGAATGGGCCCCCATTGCTCACAGCAATAGGTAATTTGACCCTTAACATCCTGTATTGGTTTCTTTCTTTCCCTGTCTCAAGTCCCTCCCTCCTCCCCCGTTCCTCTATTTGTTCTTTCTGGCATCACCCTTCCAAATAAACGACTTTTTAAATCCTCCCCTGCAACTACTCTTTTGGGACGCAATCCAGGACACCGAGCAACCCAACCAAGTGGCCCCTCCGCTCGTGAGTAGATGAGATGTGCCCAGGATTCACGTGAGGTCGGAGTGAGTGCTGTTCACTCGCTGGCCCCAGCATGTCAGCTCTAAGTCATTCCATGGCCCTTTGCAAAATGGCTGCAACTGTCACTGCTGCTCCTGAGCTGTTTTTTCAGACATTTCCAACAGCCTCAATAGTCACAAATTCACACTTTTTAAGTCCTTGTCACCTCCACAGAATTCAACCCTGGTGTCAACCTTTACTTGAAACTCTCTTCTGTCTTGTTTATTGTGAAATCCTGCCCTGGTTCTTCCATCTCTGTCTCCTGCCTCCACCCCAGGAACTTCTCTGAATCCCCTTCAAATGGCTGTCCTTTAACTGTAGCCTTTCCCAAGAGTCTCTGTCCAGAACGTGCTGCTGGTTTCAGACTCTCACCCTTGACAATCTCTTCCAGTTTGATATCTCACTGCTCCCTTTCTGTGCGTGGCTCCCGGACCTACATCTTTAATGCTCACTTCCCTTTTTCTCGGCTGAACTTCTTCTTGGCTGTGAATGATTTAAGGCTGACACATAAGGACCCTCTATCCAAGCATCTGCTCTTATAGATGTCAGCCCTTTAGTTCTGAATGTCATAATCTCTCATCAAGAACAATCCAGTTGCTTCCTAACTGCATTGATGTAGCCACTGGCCATTCACCTTGTATTTCATAGCAGTGATTCATGTAACAACACTCTCAAGTGGTGGCCATTATCATTAACCTAATTTTAGAGATGAGCTACTGAAGCTCAAAGGGGTTAAAGGAACTGTTTATTATCACCTCAGCTAGCCCCCAGTGTAATCTAAACAGACCAGAAGAGCAACTAGAAAAATTCCGAAGATTTTCTACCATGCTAGATAAGCCTTTGGTGTGGATCATAAAATCTTTAGGGCATTTTATGCATCAAAGGAGAAGAAACTTTCTACTGCTACAGTTAACATAGTCTTCAAGAGGATAGACTATCGGTTGCAATGTGGACTCCAGACTTGAACTCTGGACTCACTCTGGCCTGGGTTTAGAACTCAATTTTGCAACTTACAAGCTCCATGATCTTTGACAAATTAGTAACCTCTCTCAGCCTTTGTTTTCCCATCTGTAAAATAGTAATACTCAAATATACCTCAGAGAGCTATAATGAGAACTAAATGAAATACTGACAGAAAACAAACAAAGAAATACACTAGAGGAAAAACATCTGTGAAGTGTCCACACATTGCAAGTCTATAAATGCTAATTTTTATGCTAATAATTCTATAAAGCAATTCTAAACCAAGGAGAAAGCAGAAGTAAAATACAGAAAGTGCCAAAAAATATATATACACATTTTAAGAAAAATGGTATTAAAATTGTAATATTCAATATATACCAGTAACAAAAGATGAATCCAGTCATGTTGAGAACCTCCTATAATTGCAGGAGTCAAACAGGACTTGAGCGTTACAAATTTAGCACACTTTTTTTCCTTTCTCAAAATGTGCATACATTTTTTTGGCACCTTCTGTACAGCGGGATGATGATCTGAGAAATAAATTGCTTTTTTACCAAGCAAAATTTTAGAACAAATACAATGTATAGGCAGAATCTCAAATCTGAACACTGACTTAGCAATCCAAACTCAGCAGTCATTTTCATAAAGGCAGACTGCACTAAAGCAATATTTTACTTGGCTGCATATCTGTTTACACATCTTCACCACTATCTCTGAAAACGAAATACAGCCTTCATTTGGTTTGAATTCTACATGTCTTTGCAATATTCACAAAAATTTGTCTATTCTTCCACTTACAAAAAACTTTTTCAGTACAGTGTTAGATCACTGAGGCCTCAAGGCTGGTCTTAGCATTTGCTGGGGGAGCAGCAAGACCCCACAGCCCTGTTGTAGACAAGCCATGCTCATGGGACAGTGGAGGGGGGACCTGTGTGTCGATGGGACCCACATTCCAGAGCCCATCAGTGAGCAGTCCACTCTCTGGGTAGCAAGTTGGCAGGAGAAGAGGCATCCAAACTGCACAAATGTTTACACAATGATGTTCTCTCTGTGGTTTAAGGAGGAAGTGACCAGAGGTCTTATAAAGATGTGAGATTTCAGCAAGACAGAGAAGTGTGGCTTGAACCACAGTGAGAAGATCCACACATCTCAGGGGACAGTGACAGACGCCAGGATTCCCGTCAGCCGGGGTGGGGGTGGTGAGCAGGTGTTACCCAAGGGGACTAACTTGAACAGTGTCTCATGGTGGAAAGGGCACACAGAGGTTTGGAAAGTAAATCCGTTACTCATATACAATGCCCCCTCCTCAAAAAGATAATATTTAAAGTTAAGTAAGGAGTTTGACCTAAAATGGGTTCAGTATGTTTTGGCAAGTCTGGGAGTCTGGGAGGGGGGTAGAGGGGAGACAATGCTCACATTGGGTCTATTTTATTCTCTACCAGGAGACCCAGGCTTCTTTCTCTGAAAGTCCAGCAAATTGTCCCCCCAAGTTCAAACAGTGTCTCTGACTTAGGGTAGCGGGGTGGCGAGGAGGGTCCCTAACAGTAAAATGCAGAGACTGGGAGAGCTAGAGATGGTGGCACCAACAAAGCACTTTCATCTTCAAAGCTGTTTATAAGTGTTAATTAGTTCATCCTTCCCCCCGCCCATAAGGCGGTAAGAAGAGATCAAAGAGCCCTGGACAGAACTTGGCTGGACAGCACAGAGGGGCAGAGAGCCCATGTACTGAGTAGAAGGGAGAGAGGAGGCACTTGGGAAGAGCTCTTCCTGGTATCCCACCTCCTCCTTGCCAGAAAAGAAAAAGAGAAAAAAAAGAAAAAAAAAAAACATTGAAAAAGACCCTCTGGAGGGGAGAAATAATGTAATATTAAGGAAGGAACATTTAGTGACCCTTTCTACATTCTAAAGATATAATTAGAGAAGAAGATAAATAAGTTTTAATCCAAATAATCCTTGTTGTTCCTGAGTTCATTAATATCACATCTGTTAGTAAGAAAAAAAAAAAAACTAAAAAAGAGCCAACTACATCAGGAATCACTAGAAGACCAAGGAGAAAACAGGGTCAACAGGAAACCAGGATCCAGGTTGTGTGACCAAAACTACACGTATTATCAGTAAAACTGGTTTAGTTCATTGCTCTCATTTTGTTTGTATGTTTATTTACAAATATTCACGTGATAATAGATCTGGTTATTTCCAGTAGATTTAGAAACCAATCGAGGAAACATAATTCTTTTGTGTCAGTTTGAACCCAACAGAATATTCAAATCTCTTTTAAGAACATTGTTTTAAAATATATTAAAATTTCAAATCTAAATCTCAAATATTAACATATTGCATGGGATACCCATATTTATTAATGCCTTACTTCAAAAATTAACATCTACCATTTTTTAAAATAATGAGTTAGAAAGAGCACCATCACTTTTAAACAGAATAAATTATTGTTGTGGTTTGGAGGAGTGTGAAAAAAAAATAAAGTTGGCCAAGAATAATCATCTATATCCCTATTTTGACAATATCTCTAACCAAGTTCAAGAGTTGGCCCTTCACAGGAGTGCTAATGAGCTATTGTAAGGAAAAAGGGATGGACAATAGAAGTATATTCTAGAAGGACTTCTTTGCAAACATTACTGCAATCGGCAGCTTTTAAACATCACGGGAAATTCACACAACTTTGCAGGGTTTCTCATATGTTTGGAGGTTTGGAGCACATGAACACTTCTCCAACTTCCCGAAAGTCATTCAAAGAACCAGATGATTCTTAAAATACCTTTATAAATGGTCCTATCTGTTCTGAACCTTGACCTTGGATTCACTTCCCCTGTTTCCAGAAACAGCATGGGAGTCACCATTCTCCCCTTCACTGTCTAAGGTGGTTCTATAGAGTAAGCCCCCCATATCCCTCTATATCTAGAAAGGACACATTCCCCAACCTGACCAATTACAGAATCTCATTCCCTTGATCACGGTGACTGGTTGATCAGGCTTGGGACTCAAGTCAGTCTTAAAAGAATCAATCCTGAGCCTTTGGGAACAAAGCCCTCTTGCCGTGAGTAGCAGCTGTGTTTTCCCTGAGAACGAAGATGCAAGACACAACGAAATGCAATAGTTGAAAATTGGCAGAAGTCCCTTCAACGCAAGCTAGTAACTCACATCTTTATGTTAGATACCCACGTATGTGCTCCATATTTAAAAAAACAAATTTACTGAGATTCTGGGTAACGTATGAAGTAAATATGTCCTACAAAATCAATACAAATGTCAAAAGGCTCAATAAGAAGAGAAAGTAAATGCAATCATTGGTTGGTGATCTACCTCAGTACCTGGCATTGACATGTCAAGACCAGGATACTGGTTATTCTTCCCAACTGCGGACCACACTCACCTTGGTTTGAATGAAATGAAAATTGGTGTAAGCATCTTTCTCTGCATTACTTACAGCTAGAAACAGCATTCTAGGTTGGCAGGAAAAAGTGATGGGGTGGACCACTTTTTCATAACAGAAGGCTTCATTAGGTACTTCAAGTTTGTGGGCTTAGAAATTATGATTACAGGGCAGCATCTGTAGCTCAGTCGGTAGGGCGCCGGCCACAGACACTGAGTCTGACAGGTTCAAAACTGACCTGGGCCAGCTAATAAAATAACAATGGCAACAACAACAAAAAAAATAGCTGGGCACTGTGGCAGGCACCTGTAGCCCCAGGTACTTGGGAGGCTGAGGCAACAGAATCGCTTAAGCCCAAGAGTTTGAGGTTGCTGTGGGCTATAAGGTCATAGCACTCTACTGAGGGTGACATAATGAAACTCTGTCTCAAAAAAAAAAAAAAGAAAAAGGAAAAGGAAAGAAAAAAAGAAATTAAATTATGATTACATGGGACACAATAGGCTCTTGGGGCTTACCAACACGTTTCCAAGTACTTCTTATACTTTCTAATAGAAGCTTTAATGGTTTTTAACCCAAAATCCTCTTCTTTTGGTTATTTAAACATAATTCATGATCAGTAAAATATAATTGGTTCTTTCTTACACATTTTCATCAGAAAGAAATTATTATAAGAAACATTAATAATAGCCATATAATCTTGGTATGTTCTATTTTGGTCTGAGAGTAATTTTTGCCAAAGATAAACCAAAAAGGAAAGTCAAAGAAATGGTCAAATCTGTAGCTAAATTTCTGAGTTAAAATAGAGCCAGTCTGTGGGAAAGGACAAATGGGAACCTTCTAGGGACAGAGAAGAGTCACACATTTTGGCCTCAGTGGTGGTAACACAGCTTTATTTCCCTGAATATTCATCAAGATATAAATGCATTCTTTGCACTTCTATGTTTCAAATGAAAACTTTTAAAACTGAGATCGTTCTAGCTGACTTTGTATAGCAATTCCAACACAAAGAGGTAAAAATTCATAAGAGCACAGACATTTTTTCTATAACCCATGAATGGAGATAATTGAGAAACATCACCCATTGACTACATACACTCCACCCTTTGAATATGATAGCAACCTAATAGGAAGTAGGCAGGAAGAAATCTTAGCCACTCACAGCCCCACACACACTCACGCATGCATACACACACACACTAACACCTCCCCCATTTCTCCTTGCCTTGGTGATCAGGTTTATACCACCAAAAAGCTAAGTGGTCAGTCCTCAATTTTCTACAAAGCAGTACTTTTTGTGAGTGGACAACATGATCAGCTCTAGACTCCAATCTATCTCCAGCTGTAAGAAAGGCCAAGAGCACCAGCCTATAGCCTTCCTGGAAGTGTGTGTGAACCGGTAAGCTGCATGTTGACAAGTGTTTATATGTTAATGTGCTGAAGGACATCACTGTACATAATTCTCACACATCCAGTCTCCAAGACACTACATTTCACCAAAACCACCTTTGAAGGAGAGGGTGAGGAGAATGACTTCATAAAGTATGTTTTGTTGAAAAAAAGGAGAGAAGAGAGAATGAAAAAATAAACAGGGAATTTTGAAATGTCCCCTTTTGCTTGAGTATTACTATGTGTCCCTCAGGACCCTGGGGACAGCGGAATGGAACAGAAACAGCCCCAACTTGGATCCTGCAGATGACAGTTTATTCTGGTACAACTACTCCTTGGCACTAAGATTTCTGGAAAGTTGTTTTATCATCTCTGAGCTTCGGTTTCCTTCATCAAGGGAATGAGAGGAATCTGGTAACGTTGAACATGAAAGTACTTTGCAAACTACAAAGTGGTGTGAAAATATAAGTTCTCGACAGAGCAGCTGGAAAGATCCTGTGAAAACACTTAGATCATGTCCCTCCAGATCACTGTCAGAACTGCTTCTGTCTCCCATCTCCCTCCAAGTAAAGGCCAAAGTCTCACCTCTCCTGCAAACCTCCCCCTCAATCTCACCCCCATGTGATCCCTTGGTTCTCCCAGGCATTTGCTCACCTAGGAGCCTTGGCACCTGCTGCTCCTTCTGTCTAGAATGTTCTTTCCCCAAAGCCACACAGCTCACCCTCACTCTTTTGAGGACTCCTCTCAAACCTTTGATTCTCAGTGAAAGTTGCTTTTTGACCCATTGAGAAGATGCACCTCGCCTTCCCTTGCGGCTTTATAGTCTTTCTGCTACTTTACTTTTTTATATCATTCATTATGTCCCCCTGAGGTTCTTGAGGGACATACACACACTCCTGACAGAAACACACCAGAATGTTCTAGAACAGTGCCGGGCATATGGCACAGATCAGTGGACGAATCGGCTTGTTGTCATCTATATCCTTCTCTTCTCTTAACCGTCTCCGTCATTCATTGTCTTTTTATGGAAAAGCTTAATTCTTATTTACAACTCAAGGCTCATACGTTTACTCTCTTTGTATGCTTTCTCCATTTTTCTCCCTTGTTCCTCTTCTTTCTCCTTAGTGGAATTAATTCCTCCTGCTCTGTTTCCTCTATAATGTATGGGTCACAATTCTTTTCTAGCATTTAGGTTTTATCATATCATACTATGGTTTGTATGATCATCTGCGTGTGCACGAGTGTGTACACATACACCCCCCTCCATAGGTTGTATTCAAGATAGACAGACCAAAATAGTCATTTAAAATAAACTGCAGTACCTAATATACCTAGAAATCTCTCAATAGAAGGTTATTAAATATATACATACATGCCTTGTATATTTTAAATGTTATTTCCATTAGCAATAACAAATGTGGGTTTTAGCCAAATGTCTATCTGCAGTTCTATTTTAGAGACGTTAATAGCAGCTTGAGTAAGTGTAGTGCCCTTGATAACTCTAGCTCAAAACATCTAGGTTGAAAATCACCACTCTGGGTGGGGCCTGTGGCTCTAAGTAGTAGGGCACTGGCCCCCTATGCCAGAAGTCGTGGGTTCAAACCCAGCCCCAGCCAAAAAAATGCAAAAAAAAGAAAAGAAAATAGCTACTCTGTCCTGTGACATTTCTGTTACACTCTCTAAATACTCTCCATCTTGCTTTAATTCTTAACCATTCCTTCTTATGAATCCCACTGCAATCAAGTATAGAAAACTTTGGATTTCAGTAACTTGCATAGTGTGTAAAAATGTATAAAACATGTGTCAGGAAAGTTACAGAAAAATGCAGTTGTAAAAAAGTAAGAAAATAAAGATCCTATTTATTAAACAAGAAAACAAAGATCTTCAAAAGAGACACTTTATTTGAACTCTTCAGAGAATTGAAGCCTCTTCTCAAATATGGCTCTCATTTTCAATAACATTAATTCTCAAATTCTAGTCTCCTCACTACCTATATACGTAATAACCACTGGGAACAAGGGAAACCAATGACTCTTTTTATAGCATCTTCACAAAAGATCTTCCAACTGTTTGTTCAAATGACTGATCTCAGCAAAGTGGGTGAAGGGCATTAATAGACATCTGGAAATCCCTATAAATCCATCATCCTGAAAGACAGAACCCTGCCCACAGTGACTCCGGAAGGGGTGAAATGAAATATGCCACCAGTTCCCTAGAGGTTAATCGATCATATTTCTGGTGCTACTTGGTTTGACATAACCAAATTTGCACTGAAAATCAAGTCATCTATCTTTGTTCTGGTCAACTTAAAAAATTTAATCCTATTTGACCTTTCCTGAGGTGCAGTCAAAGCAAAACAGATTTATTTTTTTTTTTTTTTTTTGGAGCTGGGCCACCTTTTTTTATCTTTATTCCAGTCCACTGAGAGCCTCCGTCTCTGTCCTAATCCAAGAGCACTGAGTGGCCTGTGACAAACCTAGCCGCTGACTTTTTGGCCCCCAACAGTAGGAAAACTGGGAGATTATTTTTGTTTTACTTTGAGATGATAAAGGAAATTTACTTTAAAGAAGATTAAAGAGAGAGAAGGCAAGAGAGAAAGAGTGACGTGACGCTCTGATTCACCAGATGACTGAAGCAGAAATCAATCCAGAGAAATCATCAGGGTCCCACCGTCAACCAAGTTTCTCATGGAAACTGTCACCACATCCTGACTCACTGCGGCCTCCAGAAAGCAAACTTGGCCCTCTGTGTCAATTTGTTTTTATTAACTTAATTTAGAACTTGCCAGAGGGATGCTACTTTTTATACATGGAGGCGTTCTTCCCGGAAACATAAGAATATTTGAAGTTCTACTTACGATAACTCTTTACAAAGTACAAAGGGATTTTTCTTTTCTCTCTGTCTTTTCTCTCTCTTTTAAGCATACTCTTATTCTTTCATTCTCTCTCCCTCTCTCACTCTCTCTCTTTCTTTTTCTCTCTCCCCTTCCAAATATTTCCCTGCATATCCTTTGTTAGATATTGAAAACCTCTAACGTTCACCATTGTCCTGGA
This sequence comes from Arctocebus calabarensis, assembly GCA_963573935.1. Classification (NCBI taxonomy): domain Eukaryota; kingdom Metazoa; phylum Chordata; class Mammalia; order Primates; family Lorisidae; genus Arctocebus; species Arctocebus calabarensis. The sequence goes on along the minus strand of CAUYON010093774.1, from coordinate 38,490 downwards.
GCGTCCCTGGTTATGGGAGACCTTCGTGCCAGGAAAGAAAAGCCTCCCTCATCTCTGAAGATAATGGCTGAATTTGATATGTTTAAAGCTGGTCTAAATTTCCACTGCAAAAATTCAAGGGGAAGGCAAGTCTGACTGACAAAAAAGAGCACTTGTCTCGGTTCACTTTGGTCACTGAAATGCTACCCACGCAAGAGAATGAGTATCTGGAATCAAGGTGATTAGCCCACAAAAAAAGGCCATTTGTATGTGATGACATAACAAGCAGCCCACGATGCTCCTTAAGGAGCTCATCACATACGTAATATAGGAGAAGATAGTGGCAACACAACATTGTTCTACTTAATATTTGGTTCTCATGCTTGGTTCTTCATGTGTGTGGAGGGATATAGAGAGAGACACTAAACCAGGCTCTGGGTTCTATTAACAGAGACAAGAAAAGCAGATAGATGGGGTTGAGATCTCCTTTTCTTTGTTTCCAGGGAATGTTATTATTAGTAAATAAGAACAAGTATTTCTTTGCATCACTACTAATAGATATTGTCCTAAGTTTTCACTGAGAAATTATTCAAAATGTCAAGGCAATTCTTTAAAAAGAAAGGAAGAAAACTTTGAGAAGAGGCTCAGCGCCTGTGGCTCAACGGGTTAAGGCGCCAGCCACATACACCTGAGCTGGCAGGTTCAAACCCAGCCCGGGCCCGCCAAACAACAATGACGGCTGCAACCAAAAAAATGGCCAGGCGTTGTGGTGGGCACCTGTAATCCCAGCTACTTGGGAGGCTGAGGCAAAAGACTCGCTTGAGCCTAGAAATTGGAGGTTGCTATGAGCTGTGATGCCATAGCACTCTATCCAGGGTGACATCTTGAGACTCTGTCTCAAAGAAAAAGCTTTGAGGAGAGAAGCAAATCGATCAAACCCCTTCCTCTGTGATCTGTACAGACTTGGGTGGATGTGGCTTCTCTCATATCAGCCCCGAGTCGGGGCATAATTGCTGTGAGCACCGGGGTGGGGCGCTACACAAGTGCTGGTGACTTAAAACCCAAGCAAATGCCCACTTTGGAAAGTCACTCCTTTATGTCCTGTCCTGAGATGCACGGAACAACAGCATCATCTGCTAAATCAGCGTTAGCAGATTCTGCACTAGAACTCTCAAGCGTCCCTGGAACACCACCCTTATCTTGAAGCACTCAAGAATAGAATCAGACATGTATAATACAATTATGATCAGGGAATAATGTATACCATATGAATAACATAAAAACTTGTATTAAACTTTTATATTAAGTAAGGATCATCTACAGTAGAAACACCGACCAAGTGCCAATAAAAATAACGTTCATCTTTGTCAACATTCTTTATGCACTTACCATGTACCAGGCACTGTTTTCAATGCTTTATATGTTTAACTCATTAGCCTTAATAAGCACCCCCAAGAAGTAGCTACTGATCTTTCCTTCATTCTCTAAATGAGGAAATAAAGGCCTGGAGAGTTGAAGAGAACCTTAGCACTGATGTAGTAACAGCAAACATTTGCTGAGTGTGTGCTACAGGGCAAAACTGTGCTCAGCAGCTTAACATGCATTATAGCTCTTAAAGTTAAAAAATCCTATGAGGCAGGCACTGTTATTTCTCTTAAATAGGTACTGTTCTTAATTCTAACTTACAGAAATATAAAGACCAAGGAGACTTGGTTGTATCACAACTTTCAAGCTCGAAGAGGCCTACCCTGAAAATGAAAGTAAGTGCTGACCCTTTCTATGGAACATTCTGTTATTAGAAGAGGAAGCGAGATAGCAGTGCCCTTCTGCTGGGGGTCCTGCACGGTGGGACTTCGGTGCCCTGCTTCATTTACATTATTATCTTGCCTGATGCTCCCAGGAACCTGGGAAAGGATTGTCAATCCCACTTTACAAATGAGGAAATAGTCTGAGTAATATGCTTTGAGATCCCACAGCTGCTGGGGGGTGAAGACAGGATTCAAACCCACAGTCCCAATGGGCCCCCCTCCCATGAGCTCCTCCCCAGGCTTTTCATCTAGAAGGATACTGAAGACTTGCAGCACTGTCCATGAGCCCTGTTTCCTCAGAGGGCCTCGTGTGGCGGGGATAGAATTGGGCAGAGGAGGTGGGATTGTCCACACTCTGTCCCCACCTGCCTATCAGTGGTGATTGCATGAACTGGAGCTAAACATGGGATGACCTGAGCCAAAGGGAACAGTACATTACAATGAACTTGAGCAAACCAAAATCAATGGAGTTTATATTTGTTAAATAAGACATTACAATGAACTTGAGCAAACCAAAATCAATGGAGTTTTATATTTGTTAAATAAGGCATTACAATGAACTTGAGCAAACCAAAATCAATGGAGTTTATATTTGTTAAATAAGTGACAAACAGGACAACCTTCTAAACTAGCTCCCAATATTCTCTGCTTCCTGGTGTTCACATTCATGTGGGGTTCCCTCCCCTTGGATATGGGCTGGGCCTAGGCAGTTGGGTAATGGAAATGCACATGGAAAATGGCAAAAACGATGGGATGTCACTTGTAAGATTAGTCAGTAGAGGACTGTGACTCGTGTCTCTCTCTCTCCTCACCTTCTTGGCTTGCTGGCTTTGATAAAGCAAGACATCATGTTGAAGCAGCCTGTGTGGCAAGGTCCTGAGGGCAGCCAGCAGCCACTCAAGAACCAATGCCCTGAGTCTAACAGCCCACAAAGTCCGGAATTCTGCCAACAAGCAGGTGAGTGAGCTGAGAAGTAGGTCCTCCCAGTCAAGCCCTTGGATAAGACCATGTAGTCCTGGCCAACTCCTCCATTGTGAGAAATTCACTAGGATATTCCCCGATTTCCAACGCACAGGAACTATGAGATAAGAAATGTGTTTTGTTTTAAGCTGCTAAGTTTTAAAGGAATTGGTTATGACGTGACAGAAAATATATAACCTCATTCGCCCATAAAAAGTTCTTTCACAAATATATTTGCTGTCATTTTAAAAGTAGTGTGATGCATTCATATCTACAGAGAACACTGATTTCAGAAATCTCAAAGGAAAGGGGTGCCCATCCTGTTTTGTTCACCTCATTATTGCTGGAAAAGTCCATAGGTGGTGGTTATAGTGAGCAGAAAACTGGTATTAAGCATCAAAATACTTGAGTCTACCATAAAATTTACATTTGTTCATCTCTCTGGGACTTGCATTGTTCTTTGATAAAATGGGGTGGGGTGCTAGCCAGAAATTACATCTGAAATTTCTAAGTATGACGTATCAGTGAAGGAGGACTATTAAAGGGATTATTGCTCACCGATTAACAACTGTGTTAGCTATTTATCAAAAAAAAAAAAAAAAAAAAAAGAAGAAGAAGAGAAAAATGCCAGCCATGGTGTCTCCCACCTGTAATCCTAGTACTCTGGGAGGCTGAGGCGGGTGAATCTCCTGAGCTCAGAAGCTCAAGACCAGCCTCAGCAAAGTGAGACCACAGTCTCTACTAAAAATAGACAAACTAACCAGGCATTATGGCTGGGCACCTGTAGTCCCAGCTATTCAGGAGGCTGAGTCTAGAAGATCACTTGAGCACAAGAGTTTGAGGTTGTGGGAGCTGTGACTTCACAGCACTCCACCCAGGGTGAGGGTGAAACTCTGCTGAAAAAAAAAAGAGAGAGAGAAAGAAAGGAAGGAAGGAAAGAAGGAAGGAGGGAGGGAGGAACGGAGGGAGGAGGGAAGGAAGGAAGGGAGGGAGGGAGAGCAATCAATCTCAGGAACTGTTGCTCTCTAATCAGTATGAAAATTGACCTTTCCTCCTTAAAATAATATCAAAAACCAAAATAAGGCCCCGTGAAGCATATCATTGAGTTAACATGTTGCTAGGGTCCAGCCAATTTGATTCTAACAATGACCCAGTGGGATGGCTGTAAGCTGGATCGAGGGTCCTGGCCACCTGTCTCCATGTCTGGAGACCACACCTTCATCGGGCAGTTCATTTAGCCCTCTGTGACACGGTAGCATGAACATTAGATGTCCTCAGTTCAATAAGCTATATGCTGTGTTATAAATCACATTTCCAGGTTAAATCCAGATGGGAATGAATTGATGGGAAGGAACTAGCTCGCTAGAAAACCAGCCATTGCCTGGAAGTAAGACATCTAAGTAGCCATACGTGTTTGAATAGTTTTAAGACTGCAGACAAAAATGAGAGAGTTTGGGGGTGAATCACAGGGACTTCAAAGACTTGGAGAAGCCTAACTCTGCAGTTCTGAGTGACAGAAAAATGCCACCTGAAACAGTAGCCTCAAGTGACCATATTCTTTTTAAACTGGAGAATACCTGTGAGAGATTTAAAGAGATCTATAAATGATTTCTAATCCATCTGGGGGAAATTTAATAAAAAGCTGAAGTGAGTTCATCTTATGGTTTCCACAGGCTGACCACACTGGAGTCATCTAATGCTTCATCGTGGAGGAATGGAGACTTGCTTTTCTCTCTGTGTATGAACATATGCCTTTTCCATCAAGAAACAGCTTGGCATGTAATTTGGAGGCCCAACATCTCTTAAGCATTTCATTTGTACTATGTTGGCAGGAGTTGGTCCAATTGTCTTCTTAACTCTGAATAGTTGTACAGTGAAAATAAAAGCAACACACACACACAAACCATGTCCCGTTGCTTCATAAGTGAACAATATCCTTTCATCTTCTAAGTATTTAGCAATTATAAAATGGATCCAATCAACACAGAAGAGCCAACACAAATCAGTCAGGCTTAACTGGTTTTGTATGAATTAATAAGTATGTGATGAGCCTTTACTGAGAGTTAGCATGAGCTCTGCAGATAATTGGTTCCATTCTCCATTGTCTGGAAGCAACTCTAAACAGTAGCCGAAAGGAAAAGGTATGGCAGGGACAGTTTGCTGGCGACCATTTATTCTGGAGACCATGAGAGAAATGATTTGGGCTGTGGAATATTCCGCAGGGCCGTTCCCCGGCTCTAGCTCACACATCCCCTCTATCATATACGTCCCTGCTATTTAAAACCTTGGAATCTGCGGTTCCTGGTTCTGGAAGCTGAGGGTTCATTTGTCAGCCTTCCCTTCCTTGAGGCACGAGTGTGCTCTCTCAGACACAGGCACGCGGTCACAGTCTGAGGACAAATTCAGGGGATCAAAACTGCCTGGAAATATGCTGAAGAGTCTAAACTTGTTCCAGAAATGAATGCTTTGTTGAAATTTAAGACCACATATTTTACCAGTATATATTTAATGTACAGCAGTGGAAAGGATTTGAAACAGCACATCTTAATGTTAATCCATAAGGTGCTATTTCCAGACAGTGCTTACGGGATCTTTTCAAAACTGCCCTAAATTCCCATGATCGTAAACACTACCACGATAACGATAACAGTAACATCCCTTACAGCACCTTTGAATCTGCAAAGCACTTTTACACGTGTATAAAAGACCCGTGAGACAGATAGGACAAGCCTGGCTGTGTTTAATTTGCAGATGAGGGGAGGGAGCCCAGGAAGGGCAAGGTAACCGGCTTACGGGAAGCAAAAAGCAGAAATGGAATCAGAATCCACATCCTGGAGGTAGAGAACCCAGTGTGCTTTATAACATCAGAAGACCAGGTTTTAACCAAAAATACAAAAGTAAAAGAGCAGCAATAATCATGTCGGCGTTTTTATCACAACCAGACAAGGGTAAAATAACACATAGGTAATACTGGGAAGTATCAGTTGAGAGGAGATGAGGTTTATTTGGAAATGTGAGTAGAAGTTTTCTATCTAAAAAAAGAACTAAGACTTGTCTGTGGACCCGTCAGTCCTCTCAATTTCCATTCACTGGAAGGAGCCAGCTGGTAAGTAGCTACCTGAAGCTCCCAGTAAGCATCTCTTAGTAAGACAGAAGAGGCCAACATCTTCATTTCAGAAGGTCTTCATCTGTAGTGAATACAGGTCCAGAAGCCCCTCAAGGCTGATCACGTACTGCTTCACACACAAATCTATTCAATTCCCACCACAACCTGATGAATGGGCCAGAGCAGAGCAGCATTCAAGTGTCAGTGAGTCCTGGGTGGTGGGATTACATCTTGAGATTGGACTGCTGACATCCTGTCTGAAGCTGATCTCTCTATACCAAGCCCAGTCTTATAATCACCGTATCAGGGAGAAACCCAGTCAGGAGCCAGCAAGCAGAGAGAGCTCAGTATGAAACTTACTAACTAGGTAAACAAGGAAGACATGGGCCTCATCCGTCCCGCTGAGGGTGCTTCTTGGTGACACCAGGTCACCTTTGCAGCTAGTAGAAACCGAAAGGACCGACAGGTCCATGAGGAAGTCTCAGGTCTTTTTCAGATAGAAAATCTCTCCTTATATTTCCCAACGGACCTCAGTGTCTCCTGGATACTCCCCCCCAATCCAGATGACTGACATGCCAGACAGAGAACGACAGCGTCACTGAGGAAGGAACTGTGGAAAACAGCTGCTACCCAAGGGTGGGGGAGCAGGGATTACAGGTGCTGTAGTATCAGATTTCCAGAATCTTGGGAGGAATCCTGCAGGAGAAGGCCAGATCCTGAGTGAAAGGCCTTGTTCCCCTGCCGCTCTGATCCCTGAGAGGCCAGTGAGGGTGGTTCTGAAGTTGCTGGGGATGCTGTAAACAAGACTCACAAGCTGTCCCTCTCACTTCTGAAGTAGAGAATTACTAGAGACACTTTGATGGGAACCAGAAGCATCCAGAGAGCCGCAGTCTCTTCTCTCTCCCCTGGCTTGCAGCCCGTCTTCCCTGTGACCCTATTTCCACATAACACAGAGCCGGCTGACAAAGCAGAAGCCACAGCGACACTCAAGAGGGTAGCGGCGGGTAGGTTTGGTGCTAAGAGACACCGTGTAAAGGCAGGCACGCCCTGCACGTGGCTGGACATGCAGCACACACGCCCTTCTCCCATGCCTTGAACTTCCATAAATGATAAAGGCAACTCTACATTTCAGCCTCATAAGATGCGACTATTCTTCCTGCAGAAAAAAAAGACACCCATGTAAGTCCTAAGAGTCTGTGGGTGCATCTCTGCTCTCTGTCAATTGCACCCCCTTTCAGCCCTTTCTGGGTATACTTTTACCTAAAGACTGACTTGCGGTACTAGCTTCCAGCAAAACTTGTATAAAATAGTAAGAGAAAGGGGGAGAGAGAAGAAGATAACAGATAACACATCCAAAACAAGCAAAGACAAACAGGCGTATTTTCTGGGACTGTAAGTGGTCATGAGCCCATAATGGATAGTCATAACTTCCTTCTCTCACTGCTCTTTCTCGGCTTCCTTTTGCCCTGAGCCAGGGCCTCAGCTGGTGGAGAGTCTTCCCATAATAAGCTGCCGTAATTCTTCTTCCTGAAGAGTTATTAACTTTTCTTACTGACTAGGAAAGTGCTGAGAGGCACCCCAGAGAACTTCCTGAGTTCCAACCCAGCTTTCCTGGCTAAGCCACACTGATCACCCCGGCTAATAGCGTAGCTCCTTCTTACTTTGCTGGTTCAGTGGCACCAGTAGCCAAAAATGGCCAGAGGGCAGTCTCTCATCTTCTAATTCAATGGAAGGAAGCTTTCAACCCCTGGGAACAAACACTTCCAAACCAAATGAAAAGCAAAATACTAATAATAATGACAATAATATTAGTAAGAGAAATCAATCCTGTATAAACACCCAGGACCCAAGTATTCTAGCCACAGGAGAGACCATTCCCTTGGGTCTCTGATCCCAAGCACACAGGGACTCTTCCACTCAGGATATTATCTCCTAACTGACAAGGGAAGTCTAATTTTAGAACATGTTAATAGAATTGCATTTCTGCAATGGCACCATGAAACAAAATGGTGGTATGAAGGACATCGTTTCCTATATTTTGTTGAACTGATCCCTGGGAAATTTACTCTCCTAAGTTCACTAGACACTGTCAAAAGTAAAGACTCTTCCACCAGAGACAAAAGAACACAAAAGATTATTTTTTACCTTAAATAAGAAGGTAATCAAAGACAATCTGAAAAGGCTACATATTATGTAATTCCATCTACATGACATTCTAGAAAAGGCAAAACTTTGAAGATAGCAAAGATGTCACTGGCTGCCCGGGATTGGAGAGAGAAAGAAATCGGCAGAGCCCAGAGGATTTGGGGGGCAGTGAAACATTCCGCGTGATATTATCATGGTGGATACATGTTGTTATAGACTTGTGAAAATCCTTAGAATGTACACCAACCCTCATGTAAACTATGGCCCTTACTGACAATGATGTGTCAATGTGGGTTCATTAATGGTGAACACTCATTGGTAACCACTCGGCACAGGATGCCAACAGTGGGGAAGGCTGTGTGTAGTGGGGCAGGAGATGTACAGGAAATCCCCACACTTGGTTTTGCTGTAAACCTAAAAATCGCCTAAAAAATAGTCTTTTTTTAAGACGTTAATCTGATTGAAGTTAAATCAAGAATTTTGCAAAAAGGAGACAGCTTTGAATGTCCTATTCATGTTAAAAGAAATGGTAGAAAAGTGAGATCAGACAGTAGAAGAGAAGTAAGAAAATGAATAAATTTGAAAGAAATAGATGCAAACTGGTAATACTGCAACAGCCTAGAGTTCTCCAGCTGGCTGCTTTGCCTGTTTCTTCTCTTCAATCCACACCCCCACTACACACCTCCCTTCCTCCCCCTTGTGACCTCTGACCCCAGCAGCTGATAGCCCCCTTGATCATGCCATTCCAACTCCGATAGCATTTCCAGGCAGAGCTATTGAAGAGAGCACCTTCCCCCAAAGCTGCTAGAGGCTAGTGTCCTTTGCATCTGTGATGTAGATGTTTTGAGGTTAATTTTTGTATTGAGATATTTATTCTCTATCATTTGCAGGGACTCACTGAACCTAATTCTCTAGTTCTCACTTTAAGCGCTAGATCTCTACAAATCTGTAAATAGTTAAGCCCTGAGAATAAGACATTCAGAGAAAAATCACCAGATATCATTAAGAAGGGGATTCGGTGTGATTGAGAGGGTGCGAAGGAGGTTCTGCTCCCTTCGGCCTCAGGAAAGATGCTCTGGATTCAGAATTTCCACTTCCATCCAGTGCCGGAGACCAAGGCCCCTCCCAGAGCCTTCCACACCCCTTCTTCTTACAGCCAGCCACATGAACAAAGCCAAGTCGGACAGGTGTGGAAGGGCCGTGCCTGCATTTGAGAAAAACTCCCTGGCAGGTATCAGAAGGATGATCCCACTCCGGCTTTGAGTCCCTGCTGCCAGCTTTCTAGCTCGCTCACTAACCCTCTTACTCTCTTTTACCCACGTGGTTGCAATACCTACCCATCATGCCTGGAAAATAGTTGATTCTGATTAAACAGTTGTCCAACAGGTGGATAAGAGGGGGATGAATCGTAACATGTCTCCCTGCCTACTATCTCTTTCCTTTCTAATCCACCCTTCACGATGTCAAAAAAGCCACCTTAAATACCTATCATATCATATTTCACCCAGCAACACACTCCACCTCACAAATAAACCTTCAACAGTTCCCCTGATTTCCAGGAGACTAAATGAAACTCATAGCATGAGATTAAAAGCTGAGCCCTACATCATCTTCCACCACAACCCCCCATAAGCCCCAGCCACGCCAGCCAATAGCTAGGGCACCCTGGGAAGTTGCTGAAATGTATCGGCCTCCACCTTCAAAGGTAGAGGGAAGAGGGATGACCACACATCTCCCCCCACCCTTTCTCTTTCCCTGCCCCAGACCACAAGTACACCTTCACAGCTTTCCACATTTGGAGATAATCATCGCTCTTGGAGGGCTCCCATGCAGTCCTTCATATATGTTTTTATCTATCATTTATTCTGCCTTGTTTCCAGTTGTCATTCTTACCTCTTCTACTAGATAGCGAGCTCTTGGAGGACTAGGACTGATTGTCGCCACTGTATCCCCCACTGGCCCTAGCTTTGTGCTAGAACACAGCAGACTTCCTTCAACAGCACCTCAAATGGACTGACTGAAAGGCACTGGGGCTCTTCTAGCAAGATCTGATTAGAGGGTGTTCTCTCCCCCTGTCTCCAACTCTAAATTCTTTCACACTGAGTTACTTCTTTAAAAAAAAAAAAATCTGTAATCACAGAATCCCTTTGCTTATAAATTTATCTTTTAAAAAATAAAATGGATATCCTTCTTGGAGAACAATACCCCTCTTTTGGAGGTTATGCCTCTAAGTAAGAACACGTGTATCTGATCTTTTCTGGGAAGCAGATTGTCATAGAAAAGTGGAGAGCTGACGCTAACTGCGTTGTGAAGCAGATTGAAAGACACAGCCTTGGGAGGCTGGGAACACCAAGATAAACCCCAACAACTCGGTAATCTTGCCCAGAACAATCGTAACTGGTGGTCCCAAGTGCCTCCTAGGTGGTCCATAGATGGATTTCTTGAGGAATTCGTGTTTATAATACCACTGTGTCTTTGTTTTTGTTTCTGGAATGAATTAATCATTTGGTGGGAATGGTAAATGAGGATCAGACGCCGCCTTTCAGCAAACGCAATTGCTTTTATCTCATTAGTACTTGAGAAAATGTTTGACGTTGAGTGTGAGTAGGTGAAACATGTCAATTACAAGGTCTTTCCCCCTGATAAAATGGTACAAAAGAAAGAAAAGTCAGGGCTTCCTGTAATTATTCCTCCTAATTTTACAGTTTCTTACCAGGCTATTAGATTAAAAGCTCATCAATGTTAGGTCACATCATTTCTGGCCACCCTGGCATCTTTTGGGCTTTTCCATCCAGCTAAAAGAGTCTTTCCCTATCATCGTCCCCAAAACATTTTCATCCCTCAAAGTCCAAATAAAGTACGCTTTCTCCGTGGAAGTCTTGTCTGATTCCTCTTACCTATGTTCTCTCTTTCTTTATTATAGACAAAACTTGTACATTTATTTATCTATCTGTATTCCCAATTTAGTTATTTATTAAATGTACAACATACCATCCCAAACTTACCAGCTTAAAAAAGTGCATTTTTTTCCATTTCTCATGAATTTATGGGCAAATGCTAAATGGGGTCATTCTTTGCTTCCATGAGGATTGTCGTAGCTGAGGTCACTCTGTGGCTACATTTGGTGGGGAAAGACACTGAGACTGGGAACATCTAAGATAACGTGTCACTCTCGGAGGCCTTTCTCTTCATGGTAGCTAATCATTCAGTAGTCAAGCTTGGGCTTCTTACTGTACAGTAGCTGCATAAGAGAGGAAAAAGTGGAAGTAGCCAGGCTTCTTAGGAGCTAACCCTAGACTTGTATAGCACTGCTACCTTCACTTTTTATTGAAAAAAGCAAGTCACAAAGGCATCCCAGATAAAGGGCAGGGGAGTAAGACCATACCTCCTGATGGGAGGAGTAACCAAGCACTGATGGTCATCGTTCATCACTTGTCCCTCCTCACCAGAGGGGGAGCTATTTCTAGGCTGGAACACTGAAAGTTTCTGAAAGAATACTGAAAGAATCAATTTCTTTGGGGATAATCATCTTTGAGGAGTTAGGAAGAATGTTGAAAGATGTGTCAATAAAAACTTAAAGTAAAAAAGCAAGAAAAGAGGTCCTATATCCCACATCCTGAAGTTTAAAAAAATTCTGGCTTCCACAATGTTCAAGAAGAACAAAAGGAGGAGGGAGGGTGGTCACCATGTCATCTGCTTTCTCATGGGCTGCCTAGGAAGACAAAGCTTTTTGTAAATGGAACTACTATGATGACCTGTACCCCTTAGAGTCCCTTGGGCTCCAAAATCCTCCATGCTCCATCACAACCCAAAAGTCCAACCAACAGGAGGTAAACCTGACATCAGAACTCAGACCACCTGATACTATTAAATAAATTTTTGATAATAGTTTTATCTAATCACTGTCACACATGATCTAGTAGAAGCTAACTAGAATTCCAGGTGCTGGGTCCAAATGTGAAATATTGTACTTCATTTTCTGGAGGCGGGCCTCATGTAATGAAGGAAAATAGAAGATGTAACAACTGATCCAGTAAGACAATTTATCAGGTGAAAACTCACATAGTCAAGTTCATGACATAACAAGGAATTAGTCACTGATTATAAATTTGGAGGGCATGTCTTTCTGACGTAAAAATTGGTAACATATATAGCAAAAGTGTTGAGATTTTTACATATTCTTTGACTTGTAAAGTCTCCTAAAGATTTTTCCTAGAGGAACTAGTCATGGATGGGCATGAAGATATCATTATAAAATGTTTGCTGCAGCATTAGTTAAAACAGTGAAAATACTAAAGCCAATCTACATTCAAGCAATATGAGATTAGTTATATAAATTATACCATATGTGTAATATGGGATTATAGGTAGCCATTAAAATTATTCTATAAAAATATATTTAATAGAATTAAAAGGCATTTTGTGATATATGTAAAAATAAAAATGTAAAACATTTTTTCATATATCTGGGAAGCAATGCACCACATAATTGGCAGTGATTAGTAGTGATTATCTCTGGGTAGTGGAATTTTATTATTTTAGATTATTTGTCTTCTCCATAGGAGCAGATATCTGTAATAAACAGTAATAAAAAGTAAAATTGTGTACTTAAAGAGTTCAGATTTTTTACTTATGCAATACCAATTTATAGACTGTTTGGAAGGTTTTAACGTAGAACAATTTAGTTTAATAGATTTGAGTGACTAGATCATGGAAAATGTTATTCACTAAGCTACTTCCTCAGATCAAAAAGTTCTTGTCTAACGAAAAGCTATAAAATATGCACTATGTGAGACCCATCATACTACACAACAAACTACCCTTTCTCATTGATGTGGCATGACTTCAGAACACACTGAATCTTCAAAGTCTGTGAGCATCAAGACTAAGAAATGGAACTCTAGTCCTATACTGCCAATTCCATGAAAGGATAGATTGTGTCTGTTTCATTAAACAAATATGTTTTGAATGAATGAGTGATGAGATCTCATGAGTTGTTAATCTCCCATGAGATAGTCCTTCAAGATAGTTTCCTAGATGACCTGAGGTTACAGAATTACATTCTCTCCTATGGCTGTTACAAACAGTCCACATCCCAAGGACTTCCAAGGACACACACGCCCACACATACACACACACACCTCTGACCTAAACGTACATATATATACATGCACACATACACACACGTATACACACACACATACAGAGAGACAGAGAGAGAGAAAGGTCCCAGTATATAACTGGAATCTGAAGCCATAGGGGAAATATTCATCCAAGGAGAGTCAGGAGAGAATGGCCAAGGACAGACTTTAGAGGAATAAATACCTGTCATGAGGTTAACTGTCCCCCTGATCTGCAAATGTGGGGCTTCACTGCTGCCCACCACAGACTAAACTTCACCATAGGGTAGAAAGAGCACAAAGGCTTAGCTGCAGGAACTCCCAGCCTGGCCAGACAGAGCCCCTGCCTGGTGCCTAAGATCTTAAAGTCACATGTTTATCCAATTGTCCCATGTTGGACTCTTGTTCTTGGTATCTTACCCACTATTGCAAGTTTCTTAAGACAAAGCATTCTTGCTTTGTTTGAGCCAGAGCTCTCAATTCTGGAGTCCTGTGTTCTGTCTGTCCAGACCCACCTGGCTCTCTGCACCTCTGCTATTTACCTGTGGCCAACTACCAGTTACTCTACCCCCTCCAAGTTTCCACGTTCAGTCCATATTCCCTCTTCTCACCCAGAGCTGGACTTTGTCCAGCTTTGCCTTGGCAGCTCTTGTAGGTCTCTCCAGTGGGTGTTCTTGATCTATCAGCCTTTCCTTGACCAAGCCTGGGATGAGACAGGTAGCAGGAACATTTATGCTTCTCTTTTAAAGTTACAGCCATTAACTCCTATTGCATTGTATACATGGAATTGAAGAAATTCTAGGTCCGTTATCCACTGGCTCAGCGCTGAGTCACTCTTCATATTTTAATTCTAGATTAACTAGATTCCTGAGTTTTTCCCCTCCCTGAAGTTCTTTTCTTTAGAGGGGAAAAGAAACACAGGCCTTCCTGGGCCCGGGTGTCTAACCCTCGCCGGGTGATTGGCTAGCCCTCCGAAACCACGGCCTTCCCTTGTCTCACAGATCTTGTACACAGAGGGGTTTTGGACTTAATTTGGGGCATTTACGGAAGGTACTTATGGTCCATTCCATAAGTTGTGTTGGTCAGGACTGAAGCATTCAGCTCAGAACAAATCCAGGAGATGAATATCTTAAACGTCTATCCTGACAATATCTCTTCACTTTTTTTCTCTCTGTGAATTTTTCAAGATGACCAAGACCTCACTTCCAAATGACGTCTCTTGCTCTCATCTATAACCTGTCCAGAAAAGTCCTCACTAGTAAACACCTGTAACTGCAGGACGTTCCCAGTGGGGATTCAGGAGCAAGACTGATAATAAAGTCTTATCTTTGCTCCTAGTGCATAAAAATTCTTCTCCTTCTAGGTCAATCCTTTGTTTCAGTTCCTCCTCCTTCTCCTTTTTCGTCATACTGAAATCTTGAATAAACACCTGAGCCAAGGTTAAGGGAGAGTAATAGTCAGATTGCTGCACCCCCTCCCAAGCCCACCAGTGCACCCAGCAAAGCAGCTGTCTCGTCCGTCTCTTGTCAATACAGTCATCAAACTGGCTTTCTTCAGTGAATATTAATAAAGTGACTATGTTCAGAGATTTTAGGTGGGCTTTGGTAAATTATTAGTACACCTATTAATCATGATAGAGCAACCCAAACACGCAGGAAAATAGTAACCAAACTTTGAAATATCACATGAACTCAAAATATTCTGCCTTACCAATAATATGCATGAAGGCTAGTGGTGTTCAACATGTAGAAGTATCAAGTTCTTACCCAAGTGGTTTAGAGCTTCCAACCTGGGTACAATAGAAATGTTGTACCATCTCTAAAGCTGCAAGTCAAAGATTGTACTTGCTCTTTTACCTGGCACTATATCATTTCACCTATCATTCATTTTCTAAATAGTTTAGGCCATAAGACACAAGATAATTAGCAGCTGGTAGATACCCCCAACAACACACTCTCTCACCCACACACATACACACACAGGCACACCATACCCAAATGACTAATTACAAGGTAATTATTCCATAATATTTTATACTTCTCTGGTTTGTCTAGATTATCGATTAAAATTCAATCTGGAATTCTATTTGTCATGAGAAAAATATTTACTGGTCCCTGTAAATAAAAGTGTCATGGCTAGTGCTGAACTGTACATGGCAGGATTTGTGAATTTATTTAGAATTTATTATGCATCAGATTGCCTTTTCCTCTATCTCCAACCCACCTCTCAACCATTCTGACAAACTCAGTGCAGAGGTAGGATGGCACCAGAAGCTCCTGCCCTCTTCTCCTCTCAGGCTTAAGACCCAGTGGAAAAATTCAATTAAAAGTTCCAGAATTGGGTCATATTCTGATAGTCGTGACCTTGGTTATGCAGTTATATCAAACCCATGCCCACAGCCTGTGGGGTGGAACGTGTGCATTGGTTTGGGCCATGTATGACCATGCTTCAAAGCTGAAGTCTGATGGCTTTTTGAAAAAGAAAAAAAAAAATGACCCCAAGAGATAGTGTTGGCAACAATGTGGAGAAAAAAAAAAAAAACTCTTGCATACTGCTGCTGGGAGCACAAATTGATGAGATCATGGTGGAAAGCAGTTTTTGGTGGAGGTTCCCTAAAAACAAAATACCTTATGAGCCAGGCATAGATGTCAGACAATTAAGTTCACAAACTCATCCTAGAAAAAGTGCTGTTTGTCTACGGCCATACCACCCTGAACACGCCCAATCTTGTCTGATCTCAGAAGCTAAGCAGGGTCAGGCCTGGTTAGCACTTGGATGGGAGAAGAAGTGCTACATACCTCATTGCTGATTATCACTATGGTCACCAGATAGCCAAGGGGCATATCTCATGATGATACTCAGCAATGAGGTATGCAGCATTTTTTCTAGGATGAGTTCTTGTACTTAATTATCTAGTCTCATGTATTTGAAGGAAATGAAATCAGTACTTTGAAGAGATATATGCATGCCCATGTTCATTAAACCTCTATTCATTATGGCCACAACATAGAAGCTAACTGTTCATGGCTGAATGAATAAATGGAATATTATTCAGCCGTGAAAGAGTAGGATATGTTGCCGTCTTCATCAACATGGATGAACCTCTGATGAGTGAAATAAGCTAGAAACAGAAAGACAAATCCTCTAGGAAGAATGGAAAACAAATACCACATGTACTCAGTTCTAAATTGGACTAGTTAATCAACATTCATGCACTCGTATGGAAGCAAAACTCAATGAAATTAAAGAATGTGGGTGGAGGAGAAGGGGAGGGGTAATTCACAACTAACAGCTACATTGCATGGGGACACCTCGCTCTTTCTAGGTGAAAGACACCCTTATAACTCTGACCCAAAATATACAGAAGCTAACTCTGTAACCAAAATATGTGTACCTCCCTAACATTCTGAAATTTTTTTAAAAACAAAGGTGAACATACTGTTGTCCCACTAATACATGAAATCTAAGAAAAGTCAAACTTGCAGAAACTGAGATTGGGTCTGGGGGTGAGAAAGATGGGGAGATGTTGATGGAAGGGTGCACATTTTCAAATATAAGATGAACAAACAAGTGCTGGGGAGCTAACGTACAGCATGGGTGGTGAGGGATGTGTTAATTACCTAATTCCATGGTGGTAATCATTACACAGCGCGTATGGATATCAAATCATTGCATTGTATGTATCTGGAGTATATACTATTTTTACTCATCAATTAAATATTTACTATTCAATATGTACTACCTTATGGATAAAAAATGACTGACATTCAGAGTGGCATCTGCTTCTCTGGAAATGAGTAGGCAGAGGAGGTTGGGAACTTTCTAGAAGAAAGTTAGGGTAGTTACAACATGGAACATAAGTGTCACTAAACCTGACAGGCAAGATCTTGACCACAAGGATCTCACATTCTAAAAAGAGACAATGAGCAAAATACTTAAATAAGATAATGCCAACCTGTGTTCTGTCCTCTACAGAGAATAAGCAGTATGACCAAAGACTGACAACTGTAATAAATAAGACAAGATGGTTAGGAAAAGCCTATCCTAGGAGGTAACTTCCCCATAGTGGGTTATATTCAGACAAATATGGCTTTGATTTATGTAATTATTTAGTAAATATGAATGACTTCTTTTCAGGTTATTTATTCCAAGTGTTTCTTAAGCATTGTTCAGTTTATTGGAGACATTTCATCCAGATTTTCAACAGATGCTGGCAAATCTAAATATTTGTTCAGTTCTTAAGGTTGTTTGCTGAGGGCAGTATTTTGTATTTTTAGATAATTGCGTTTGTTTGCATGTGACCTTGGTTTGTTGCAACCAATTGTCAGATGATCTCAAATGTGTCTGAGATTAGTATAGCAAGAACCTTTTTGCTGTCTTTTCATTTTTAATTCTTTCCTTCTTCTGATAATTACCATTGTCTAAAGAACTACAAAAGGGACATGGCACTAAGAAAAGATATACATGGGGGTATTTTTTAAAAAACTAATTTGGACAACTAATTAAATTATCCCATCAAATGAGTGCCTCCACCCTTCACCACACCCCAAGCTGGAGACAACTCCTTTCCAAACCACATCTGTGAGCACAGGGGCACAGCCACATTTTGCATTTCAGCACCAGGAGGCAGTTGAGTTGTCACAGGTCATGCAAGGACCATATGGAAAATAGCTCAAGTGTTTACACCTCAGTTCCAGAGAACAACCCGGCCTGATTACTACCATCTTACAGCTACAGAGACCAGTGCACACACTGGCAGGCAGATTGTTTTAGGAAGAATCAGCAAATGGGATTAAGAAAGACCAGTCTCTGCTGAGCCCTGCACTTGGGGGAGCCTGTCTCCTAGGTGTCGTTCTGTCCAGTGCCCAGCTATACCCCCAGTGCTAGCAGAGTTCCTGAGACAAAGTACGCACTTGCATCAGTTTTCTGCTGTCATTGTAACAAACTACCACCAATTTGATGGTAGCCTCAAACCACATTGACTCTCACAGTTCTGTAGGTAGAGTCCAGGAATACGATGGCTTGGCTGTGTGTGTTATATCTAGTTGTGCTTAAGTACAGTCTCTGGAATCCAGAGGTCAGCACAGCTGTGTCCCTCCCTGGAGGCTGTGGGAAGGGTCCACTTTCAAGTTCACTCAGGTTGTTGGGTCAAACCAGCTCCTTAGCATTGAAAGACTGGGGTCCTTGATTGCTGGATGTGAACAGAAGACGATTCCAACGTTCAGGAGGCCACCTGCATCCCTGGCTCAGGACCTCCTGAATCTTGAGAGCCAGCAGTGGGGGCAGGTCTCACACTCTCTGCCTCTTCTGTCTTCTGCCATGTCTCTATGAGTCTTCTTCCATCCCCTTCCATTTTTAATTCTCCATGTGATTATATTGGGCCAAACAGGATAATCTCCCTATTTTAAGGTAATCTGCAAGGTCCCTTTGCCATGTAATGTAACATATTTGTATGTTCTGGAGATTAGGACATGGACATCTTTGGGGGGCCATTATTCTGCATACTACACATTCCATTAATATTTTTTTAATAAATGAAGACTTCACCTAACAGCAGGCATTAACAAGATTGTCTCCACTGTGCAGCAATATAGACTAACTCTGATGGGTGGAGACTTTTTTAGACATAGGAGGGGAAAGAAAACACTACTGTACATTCATTCTGCACCAGGCCTACAGTCAGTCAGGTGGTTTCCCAAGAAAGTTGTCTTCGAACACAAGCTTTGTGAGCAGACACACACCTCTATCTTCTAATGCTGACATTGAAACTTGAGTTAACTAAGTGACTTGCTCAGTAACAGAATCCCCTAAACCCAAGTCCGTGTGGTTTTTCTATCATGCCCACTTCCTTCACGCTTCGATCTGTGTGTGCTGTGCCCATGTACAGCTGTGCTTAAGTACACCAACTCTGAAGCAAGACTGCCTGGCTCCAGTCCAAGTTTGGGGACATAACAACCGTGTGACCTTGGAATAAACACTTAACATCTCTGTGTTTATTTTTCCCTCTTTTGGAAGATGGAGATAATAATTGTACCAAGTTTATAGAGTTATTACATGGATTATAAAGGATTACATGGGTTAGTATAATCAAAGCTCAAGGAAGGGAGCCTGGCATTACTCGAGTATTAAATATTACGGTCATTACATGTTACAGCAATTGGATTTCAACCACATTTGTTACACTGCAATTAATATCTTTCAAATATTTTACCTATAGATCGGTTTCATCAGCTCTGGTATATCTGCATTTGCACTGCCACCAAATACTAATTTGGTTATTTTTTTCTCCAAACGCGGTATGGAATGATAGAGAAAGTGATAATGGTTAAGATAATACTTCTGAAATGATGACTGTGCCAACATGAGAATGTGTGTTGAGGGAAAGGTCTGCCTTGCACCAGGAAGTTTCTCTAGGCATGGCTGAAGGAGATACACATCCAAGAACAGTCAGTGGAGTAGAAACAGAGGCCAGAGTAGTGCTGGTGTCCAAATGCCAACCAGCCTCCACTGCCCAGCACTTTGCACACAAGCCCGGCCAGCCAGGCTTCGTGTGAGGAGGTGACCTGCACTCAGGGGGTGACCGTGGTGGCCTCCTGAGACTCTGCCGGTGGATCAGCAAGCATACTCCTTTATCCTGTGCTCATATACCTCTATTACCCTCTTTCTTTCTCCCCCCTCCCTCTCTCCCTACCCTTCTTCCTACCCCCCTTTTTTTTTGGTACGGAGATTATGAAAACACCGCCTCTCACAGCAAGGCCAACACTGTCAAGGTCATGAGACCCCCAGGAAGCATCCGGACACTGCCTGAGCTGACCAGTTCCCTCAATCATTTCACAAGGGACACAGACACGACATTTTTCTTGTCTTTGGACATCAGAGAAGAAAACAATCATTACTAATCTGCTCTGAGTACCAAGTAATTGCTGTCAACATGAAATAGAAAGATGAGTCCCAGGGAAATCCACTGCTGATCACCATAACCTGATGGGCACCAGAATGGCAGCCACATGGAGACGTTTATTCTTTCACTCATGATAAGTGAGATTTTGCTATATTGAACGAGCATTAAGAACGGCGCTTGAAGAAAGAAATATGCAAGGAGAGTGGAATATTTTCATGCTGTCGGTAGTGTGTGGACATTGATTTGATCATTCCACCCCTGTGGAATGATCATAGCAACTGCTGGATCACATGGCTGTCCAGCAAACAAATCTCCTCCACAAGGTCTGTTTCCCTCTTGGGCCGTTTGCCAAGAATAACAGATTGAACTTTAACTCCAAGTCTGAAAAGTTTCCCTTTACTGACTAGAATTCGACCCCAGTCTATTATCCTAAACTAACTGATAAAACAATCCTTTGATGCTGTCCTTTGAACAAGTTGTGTAAGCTAAAACTTAGCAAGAAAGAAAAAAAAAAGGCAGCAAATAAAGGAAGCTTTTGAGGGAGCAGCTACCCTAATTCTTAATTTCAGACACAGTACAAACATTTCACACCTTAGGGTTGCAATAACAAGACCTACAGAACTTCAAACGTACAGGCGGCTATTCCTGACCCCGTTCCTTCATCTCACACAAAAACCTAAGCGGCCATATGTTGCCTTAGTTTCTGTGAGAGCCGTGATTTATGTACATTCCATTTTGCCCTGAATCTGGAAATGATTTCCCCTGAATAAGACTGTGAAGGTGAAAAAGAGGGAGGGCGTGAAGTGCTGTGTTCACACAGCGCCGTGTTTATATCCTGGTATCTTTGAATCTACTCCTGGGATATAGGGTGTGCCTCATTGTAATGCAGTTATTTATTCAAATCTGTTTCCTGTCTATTGCTTCCATGAACCAGAGGCTGAATGACCACCAGGAAAATGTGCTTGGGTGTTTAGCAAAAGAGAGGCAACCAAAAAAGAAGAAGAAATAGATTTGGATCATCGGTAACTTATTTTAGCAAAATCATTGAAATAATCACTACATGAAAAACTCTGTACTTTGTTGGACTTCCTGGCACTTCTTTGTAGTTGAGTGTTGACTAGGTCTGACTTGTATTTGGGGTGAGGAAGGATCGTCACAGTCTTTTCAGTGCCCAGAGATTTTCAAGGAATTTCACTGACTCTCTCTGTCCCTCTCTGAATTGTTAGAAGGAAGCGAACCTCCAAAATTCATCTAGAACAAAGACATTCAAATTCTGATTCTGAGCCAAAGTAGTGCCTGGCACACAGTAGGGGTTCAATTGTGCTAGTTAAATGAGTGAACAGATCGGAACTGGTATGTCCAGTGCTTAGCACATGCCCTGCTTCTGCTCCTTAGTAAAGTTCGTTTTCTTTATTTCAACTGAAATTTTTTTCTTATTTGGAGTTGTTTTATTTATTTTTTATTTCAGATTATTAGAGTGTATGTATGGTTTATTCCTTTAAGGTTTTATCGATATCCGTTGACCTATGACAGTGTGACAAAGTTAAGCTTTTCTTCTAGAAAACTGAGTGAACAACTAAATAATGGAAGTATTTGAAGATAAATATACCAGATCACAAGCATGCACGTCCATGCACACAGGCACACACACACTCAATAACACACCTGATACAGGTCCTGCTGCTTTGCTTTATACCAGTAGAGTTTCTCATTTTCTCCTCCCGGCGTTTAGTTTGCTTGTATTTGCTGTGTCTGACAACTGGACCAGATTGAAGAATGATAGCTGTGGGCTTGGATAGTTGAAGGTGCCTGTACGTTGAACTAGCAGTGTTGTGCATGAATTGACATGAGGATCGGGGACTCCAGTGGCAGCAGGTGTCAAGTAGAGGGCAGGTCCTGATCAAGAAGTGACAAGCAACAAATAGAAACATCACAAACAACAAACAAACGGACTCTGGGGAGGCCCAGGAAGGGGTCATGGACTCCTGACAGGCCAGAGAGCTTGAAAACCAGGACCTGCCCACGGGCAATATTTACACACTCAGAAAAATGGCCAAAGTGTCTAACAGTGAAGATTAACATTCATCACAGGCCTGGGCTCAAAGGTGCCTGAAGAGGACAGACTACGGCAGGATGAATTCTGCTGGCAAGTGCTGGAGAGTTCCCGTCCCCAGGTCCAGCTAGGTTCAAAGGCAGGAATTCTGGCACAGGAGGATTAATAGCCATTTATGAAAACTAGAAGCTGGACATGAGGACTCTGTGTCACGAACAGGGCAGAAGCACAAATAAAAACAAAACTGATGCTGGTGTATGCCCCGCCGGCAACCTCCCCACGCCCAGATTACAGCCTAGAATAAGATCGGCCAGCAATGGTGATCTAGGAGCCGCAGCTCGCCTTCATTCATTCATTTAGAAAACATCTTGTGGCTGTCAAATCTCTGCTCCAGGCAGCAAGAACCAGTGGCACTGGAGACAACTTAGCTCCGTGGAGAAAGGGAAGGGAGAGCATTTCTAAGTTCTAGGTGTGTGGCAAGGAAGAGCAGGAGTGGAAGTGGGCAACCAAAAGGAGCGGTCCGAGATGTGGGAAGAAGGAAAACAGGCAGGTCCAAACAGTTTCTGACTCACTCTGTGTTTGCTCCATAATTTAGGGAATGTGATAGTCCCTCATTTAATCTTTAATGATCTTGTAGGAAGTTGTCTTTTGGCTGATTAGAATGTGCTTATTCATTTCAAACTCTAGAAACCAGCCCAAGGGTGAAACTAACAGCCAACCATTCCCTACCTTAGTCATAGTACCTACCTCCACTACTGGACAAACCCAAGAAACCCACGAGTCATCCACGATTTCTCTCGTGGCCTCAGCACTGTGTCTCCAACAGCCAACCCATCAGTATATTCTATTCAAAGGTTCAAAATATAGAGAGGCCATAAAATTCATTTGCAATTGAACCCTGTATATCCTGAATCTGTTCACTTGTCTGCACCACTCCCTAGGCCAGGATACTCACCTCTTCCATCTCAACAACCTCCCTAACTGGAGGTTTCAAAGAGCTTTTGTTCCTTAAATGTTAAGGAAGCTGCCCCACTTCTGGACCTTGCATAGACCTGCCCATTCCCATGTCGCTGACACTCATCTCTCCACACTGCTCCCCACTTACCCACTCTCTCAGCCTTCCTGCTTGCTTGGAGTTCCTTAATCACCAATCCATCCCCACCTCAGGGTATCTGCACCCCCTGATTCCTCTGCCTAGAATGTTGTGTCCAACCTTTACATGGATGGTTTCAACTTGAATTTCCCCTTCTCCAAAAGGTTTTGTTCCTTAAATGTTAACACCTTGACTCCATGCTAAAGAAAACATTCCTCCCATCATTGGAACCCCGGTGCTTTGTTCTGAAAATAGAATAAAAACTTCAAAAACAAAATAATCCTTTCTAATTTAAAGGGAAAAAAATTCTTATTTAATTGTTTTCCTGTGTGTGAGTTCTATGCAACTCACGCAGCACTGGAATCAAATTTCACTCTGCACACCACATGAGTTGTATGTGACTCATGACATACTTATTGAATTTGTTTCAGAGAATTGAGTCTTTTGTCATTCCACAAGTATTTAGTTGTGTCTGAAGTGGACTTGAGTGGTCCTGGATGACAACCACTGAATCATACCCCCTAAGTATGTGCAAAAATGTTACAGCACAAAATATTATCTTACCATTTTTATTCAAAGAGCTGCCAAGCAAACATTCAAGGCAAAAGAGCAATGGGAAGTATGGTAATCAAAAAACACATTCTAGCGCAGGTGGCACGCTTGGCTGGCTGGCTGGAGCAGGGCACGGGAGGTGGGGGAGATGTGCTGTGCTCCAAACAGCATAAACAAAGAGCAGAAGTTTCACAGCTTCATGAGGACTTGGGCTCAAAATTAATGTGAGTTAAATGCAACTCACATGGCAGTTGATGTGTTAAGTCTTAAAGAGTGCTCATAAAAACAGCCCTGTTTGTTATTGAATTCTAAAATCTCCTTCTATTGTTTTATGAATTGTTCAAAGGATAGTGTCTACTTTCTCCAGTTAAAAATAAACAAAAAGGACAGTGACCTCATTGAAATTTCTCATCTTAGCAAACTATTCGATTCAGTGGCCAAAATGAGGGTGTCTTATCCTCAGTTGTCTTTAGCAGCCTAATTTTGCAAATCTCCCCCAGCTAGAGTTCCTCTGGTAGGTGAAATCACCATGAGCTCTGTTCAGTTCCAACAGAACCTACCTGATAGACCTAATCATTTATTTCTTAAATGACAGACATCGGAAGTAGACGGTAGAGCAAAACAGAATACTGGAATTTGATTTTGCCTACCCCTGCATGTCGAGCTGTGACCTGTGATTTTCTGATTAGTATATGATAGCAAATTTAACATTTCAATGCTTAGAGAAAACCGCAGACATGAATATGCTATTCCTACAGTCAGGGCCCCCAAACAAATGGAGAATATAGATTAAATTCTTAGCACTATAAAGGTGAAGAATATTTCACTCTGCTTGGTGATAATTCCTGCCTTCTTGAAGAGAATGAACTTCTGGGCAATAAACTTCTGCTAACCTTAGGGTCCAAGATAATGGTGAGCCCTCTTTTCTGGGCCAGAAATTACTCCGAATATTTCACACCCATAATTTCTAACTCTCACAACCACTGAAAAGGTTAGCCTCATTTTTTATATGGAGACTGACGTCTCCCGGACCATACAGTGAGGTGGGGCAACAGCCTATATTCTAAGCCCTGTCCCATTCCCACTGCTAACATGTCGGGCTCCAAATTCCTTGACTAATTAGACTAGAAGAATTGAGGCTCACCCAACAACTTTAGAGAATAAAATGAATCTCATAATATGAAGGAAGAAGTGAAAACAGAAAAGAGAATAAAACAGAAAGGGCAGAGATTATAAGGAAGGGGAAAATTGGCACAGATCCTTATTATTCTGTGAGGTGGAGAGAGTTTATTGGATTTCTAGCAAAATCCACTTTATCTTCTCAATTCAATCAGATTGATAAACCCTCTGAAGATTTATACCATGCTGTCATTGTTTTTCTGACCCATCTGGTGAGTGTGATCATGTTCAAACATTAAATGAGGAGAAAATAAATGTGCATTCTTTCTGGAATGACAGACACATATGTTCTCAGCCTGACAAGTCAGATTCAGCTGAAGAAGACCCACCAAAAAATGGGTGTGCTTAAATGGAAGTGGGCTCTCATCACCACCCAAGCAGCTGCTTTATTTTGAGCAAAGTTACATGTGACACTAGATAGGATTAAATCTCTCTTTTCCTGATGAGAAGCCAGCCGAATGTTTCCTAGTTTCTAAGTTTGTCTCCTTGTTGGATCCCAAAGAGGAAGCAGGAAGGACCTCCCATGACATTTTCTATTGAATATGTCATTCAAGATGACAGAACTTCAGTAATTGGACAGAAACGTCACTAGGTGAATGGTCTGAGAATAAATCACTTCCCTCTGCAGAGAACTTTCCTTATGGAAGCACTGGGGGCTTCTACGAAATCCTTTGTACTTTTTTTTTTCAGTCAGGTGCTGATGTTTATTGTGTTTTTTTAATGATATGCCAAGAGAAGAAATTCCCTCTCTGTCTCTCTGACTGAAAGTACTAATTAGCTGGGGTGAAATTCTCTCTTTTGCATAAAAGAATCAAAAGAATGTTTCATTTTAAAATCATAAATTTCTTAGGCAAAAAAAAATCATTTTGTGGGAGGTAGGCTAATAATTTCATGTAAAACTCCTGTGAGTCCCGAAGGGACATACAGCGCTTAATGTCTCACTTCACAAATAAGAAACAAACCCAGAGAGGCATCAAGCGACTTTGTTGGATGGTGACTTCTGGGGCTCTGAGATGAAACCAGGCTACCAGTGGCAAGTTCCAAAGAAACTACATTTCCTTCTCTCTGTGTGTTTCCAACATATTTTTTTTTTTTAAGATCACTCTGCTTGTCTAAATCTCCTAGTTAGCACAACCTATCGGAAATGACCAAGTGTTTAATTTTTTTTATGTAAGTCTTTGACTTTACAAAAATTGTTTACCTATGATCTTGTATTTGACTTTGCAGAGTTTTCTGAAGCTTCTTGCATGTGGATAAAACTTGCCTGTGATTGAGTGTTCAGAGGCAAGAGGAAGGGGGACTCTTGACTGTGCGTGGGGACAGGTGCTGCTGTGGACGGTGTCATTGGGCCTGGGGTGATGTTGATCCTCTGCTTATTCTTGTATTCTCATAGCATGAGCTACCTTTGCAATCTGGATAAGAGTCACATGAAAAGCTTTGGAAACTGAGCATTCATCGACTTAGAGAAGAAATATGAAAAAATTCCTATTCCATTCGATGTGGAGATTCATAGGCAGGAGCATCTGAGGAAGAGGTACAGAAATCCTTCAAAATAAACTATTTAATCTCCTGACAATGTTTTCCAAGTGTAATTTTAGAACTATCTGTGATGAAATCATGTGCAATGTATGGGTGAGTGGGAGGGTGGGGAGGAGACAATGCAATTAAAATGCAGATCCTAGGCTGGTCCCATCCCAGCCATAGTAGATCAAAGTATCTGGGGCAGAGCCTGAGAATCTGCATTTCCCAAGTGACTATAGTACAATCTCTAAGGAACAGTTGTTTGTAAGAGTGAATCGTCTACCTGTCACTGACAACTGCCCACAACGCAGTTGCCCAGGCCCGCAGTGCCTTCCCTGAGAAGGGCCGACCTGGTGTCTCTGTGTCTGCCCATCTCTGCCCATGTCGGTCTCACTAAGTTTCTGATTCCTGTTCCTGTTGTTAAATAAATAAGAAATATATTCGGAAGAAGCCAAAAAAAAAAAAGGAGGAAACAATCCATTTGGGGTTGAAAAGAAAAACATGATGAGAGATGAGGGGCACATCTTAAAACATTTCTTGGCCATTGTGACAATATTCTGTAAAGCGGTAACACCGTAGAAAGTATCTCTGGGCAGAGATCCACATTGTGGCTCAGAAACAGACACCTTCCCTTTATCCCAGCACATCTTGTTTTATCAGTGCTGTCAAAATACGCAGGCTTACCTTTTGAAAATGTGCCTTATTAATAGGTCATCTCTGGCTGTGTTTTCATAATAGATGGCTCACTTCCCCCAAGGCTTGCTCCTTCAAAAACTTGGGCTGACCAGACTTTTGTTTGTCTTGCTGGTCGGTTCTTTGGTTGGCCTCAGTCTTTTCTACATTATGGTTATAAATATCAGAAGTGGTTCTTGAATAGTACCAAGGTTTTATTTCTCACACTCATATGGCTTTGTTTGCTTATAGACTAGAACTTATTAGCAATTATTTTATTTAGCGATTATAATGTGAATAAGGGACTTTTAAAAATCATCATCTCAGAAGTTTAATTGAGAAGAAGAGAAATTAAGCAAAGGAAACAGGAAGAAACAGCTGACTTTGAGTGAGAGGAACGAGGTCGGTGCGACATGAGGAGAAGCAGGCAGGAGCAGGTACATAACTGGCTTGGTTGTCTAGCTCCAATCTGCCTTCTGTGATGGAGGAAGAAGGATGAGCCCAGATGACGGGGTTCCCAAAGCCAGGCCTGGGAACAGGGCAAAAATCTCTTCCCTAAAGTTCTTAGAGATCCCTAAAGAGGTCAAAACTAAAAGTCGCTCAAGGCATGAGGCCCTAGAAGCCAAGGAGTTCAGTGAATGAAGATGCTAAGCCAGGAAGAGGACCGCCAGGAAGCAGTACTGAGCGGGCATCGGGCCTACGGACCAGAAGTGACTTCATATGCTCCAGCCAGACTGCGTGCATCAGCTACAGCATGGGGGAGGGCGGATGAGAAAAATTCAGGTCTCTGCCCATTAGTGGGTTATGAAATAAATGGGATGGCAAAAGGTGTTGGTTATTTTCATGAAGTAATAGAATGTGATAGAATATATAAACTGAAACAAAATAAAGTGCATTGCATGTGGTAAATAAAGTGTTTTCATTTTAGAAAACTGAGGTGGGGGAGTGTAACAAGCTATTATGTAACTTGTATTTCTTAGTGTATGTCAAAAAAAATTTAAGAAACACGAATAGTGTTCCAGATAGACCCTAACGGCCAGCCCTAATTCTGACCATGGCAGGCACTGAACAGGCATAGTGAGGTCTGCATTCTGAGTTTGTCCTGACTCAGTACACCATCCCCCTGCACCCCTGCTATTATTAGGGCTAGACTTGACTTTACTGCCTTAATTGTAGTGAAGGTCAGCTTACTGGGAATCCTCAGAACCTTTGGCTTCAGCCTTTCCTGTGAGCCCAATGCATGCATCAGGCCTTTCATGAGACTTCTATCCTAATTGGCACTCAAATTCCCAGACACTTCCAGAATCTTGGTCTTAAAACCCAGAGTACTTGGTGAAATCCCTGACAATCTGACTGATTACTGCCTGATGTGTTCTCACAAGGATACAAACCCTGCCATGTTACCCACACACAAGCTGGAGTCTCATATTCACCCATACACTTGCTCTTGTAATTCTAACCTCTCCTGTTCATTCTGTAATTAAGACCATCACCCCTCCTAGAAACTCTGGCTACTGAGGACCCCAGGGCAGCCTCAACCCACCTGTCAGCTGAACCACAGATCATAAACTGCTCACTCAGAGCTTAGATCTGGATTTGGTCTAGAGGAGTGGTTCTCCAAGTGCATTCCTGATGAGTAGCATCAAAACCTCTCAGGAAATTTCTAGAAATGCAAGTGACTGGGACCACCATAGACCTGCTGAATTAGAAACTCTGGGGGTAGGGCCCAGCCATCTGGGATTCAACAACTCCTCTACAATTTGCACAATAAAGTTCTCAAGACTGTTCTAGGCAAACGCAAGTGTACTAAAAATCTATAAATACCTTATAGCCAAGACAGGACATCTTTTTCTTCTGCCCACTTGCACAGATTTTTATGTAATGATGCCATGCTCGGATAAAAAGTGTTCATTTATCAACTCCTTAATACTTCATATACGAATCTTTTCACTATTGTCTTTGTTTCTATTTGAGTTTTACTCAATTGAAGTATGAGGACATTTCAGTAGAAAACTAATTTATATAAAAATCGGGCAGATAATAGCAGAGCTGTTTTGAGGTTTGCAAGTTTCCATAATGCTGAAAAGTTTTGCACTTGTTCCATTTGCACTTACTGAATTTCTTTCTTCCAGCTAGGACTCTCAGTAACAAAATGAACCTCATGAAAATACACCCAGTGTTTGTTTTTGTTTGTTTTATTTTGTTTTATAATCATTGTTGTTGTAACAAAATACTACAGGCTGCATAATTTGTAATACAAAGATATTTATTTCTTTTTTTTTCTCTTTTTTTTTTTGCAGGTTTTGGCTAAGGCTGGCTTTGAACCCACCACCTTTGTATATAGGGCTGGCGCCCTACTCCTTTAAGCCACAGGTGCCGCCCACAAAGAAACTTATTTCTTGCTGTTCTGGAGGCTGGGAAGTTCAACACTGAGGTCCTCTCCTGGTAAGGACCTTCTTACTGTTGTAACAAGGCCAAAGGCATTGCAGGATGAGAGGAGTGGAAGAGAAAGCCAAAGTGGCTTCAGTAACAGACCCACCCTCAAGATAACCGACCCACTCCCTTAATTATCCATTAATCCATTAATCCATGAATGGATTAATCTGTTTACCTAATCACCTCACCCAACCTCGCCTCTTAATATACCACAACAGCAATTCCGTTCCAACATGAGTTTTGGACACTCAAACTATAACGTTGGATTTTTTTCCTTTACATTCAAATGGTTCAGATAGCACTCCAGGTATCAGTTTCCTTGCTACAAGTGTGTGCTTCTCAGTTTGCTCATCAGCCATCACCTTAAGCTCAGATGATGCTGCGTTTCACAGCACTATAATTCAAATGTAATCTTCTAGAGACAGCAGCATGGTCAAACAGTATTTTTGATCTTAACAGGAAACAAACTCTCTCAGTATTTTTTGGTCTGTGATCCTTTTATGAACTTCTTCATAATGTAACAGCTCCTCCAAAAAAAATAGATTCTCCCCAGAAGGGAACGCAGCCCTACTGACACCTGGATTTTACATTAGAAAGACCCATTTCGAACTTCTGAACAATAAATCTGTGTTCTTTTAAATCTCTAAAAGAACAAGACAGCTCCTTCCAAGCATCCTGGCATTAGCCTACTTCTTTAATCCTTAGTCTTCCAACCTCAAGCACAGGTGTGTACACTGACTTTTAGACACTTTTATACATTCCCACCACTTCTGGTGTGTTTGCTTCACAGACTGAACACACCGATTGGGCAGAGACTAGAGACTAAGGATCAAACAATACAAATAAACATGGAGCTGGTGCTTCTGAGCTCTATTTTTAGGCCTGTGAATGATTACTGTCATGGGCAGGCATTTTTCAGATCTGTTCAGTACCTTTTCCTTTGGTGAGGGATCCCTCCACCCATCCATATGGGAACCCAGACTGTCACTCAGAGAACCAAGCCTGTCTCCCTGGGCACAGTGATTAGGTGGGCAAAAGGCCCCTTCTTCGAAATGAACCAATCTTTTTTTTTTTAAATAATAGACTACTGCATTTAATCAGTTATCCTTGACTATATATCTTAATGCTTCAGGATTGTTGTGAGAGACAGCTGCTCTTACCCTGTAACCATGAACATTGAAGGCCACATACATCTGAACTCCTGGGAGCCACTGTGCCACCTTCTAGGGAGAGGATGAAATGAAAGCAAGGCAGGCTCGGGCCCATAGCACAGTGGTTATAGCACCAGCAACATGGACATACACTGAGGGTGGCAGGTTTGAACCCAACCTGGGCCAACTAAACAACTGCAACATAACAATAGCCGGGCATTGTGGCAGGTGCCTATCGTCCCAGCTACGTGGAAGGCTGAGGCAAGAGAATCGCTTAAGCCCAGGATTTGAAGGTGTCTGTGAACTGTGATGCAACAGCACTCTACCAAGGGTGACATAGTGAGACTCTGTCTCAAAAACAAAAAGAAAGAAAGAAAAGAAAGCCAGGCAGAGGGTAGCAAATCTAAGAGGTCAGAAGCCACAGATGCCCAAGGTCAAGTGGACCCCTTTGGCTCCTTAGTTACCTATATCAATCAATTCTCCTTTTTCATAGAATCTAGTTCAAATTTTGGTTACATACAATCAAGAGCCTCACCCTGGTGGTTGAATATTCCCATAAATGGGTTTTCTAATTAACTCAATCAATGGCCAAATCATTCTCAATTAATACCAGATCTATGATTCCAAAGACATTGCATTCCCTAACTTGGGCAGGTTCTTAATAGAGCAACCAATTTGCCTATTCTTGGGCCAGTTTTCTGTTATTTAAATGAAAATGAACTTGTCCTCCCTTGGCCGTCTCTGAAGATGAAATTGTCAAAATGTGTGGACAAAGTGAAGAGGAAATCTCGCCCTGGCCTGCAGTTCAACAATCCACTAAAGGGTACGTAAGTGTTGGAGTCTACAAGTACAGCTGTGTAAGGCTTGCTGTCTTCTTGCCATTGATCTTGTTTTGTACCTGCTACATCAGCCCTTATTTGGTTCTGGTGAGAATCCAAACAGAGCCATAGTAAAATGCATTGATCAAATTTGCTGACATATTGTGAGTCATTACAGCATAAGAACCAAAGCATTGACGACCCGGACAAACCTGAATGGACACAAGGAAAGGTTACATTGCTCTATAAACAGTTTTTATATATAAATGTCACATAAAAGGCGGTTGGATTAAAGATTTATGTTGTGGGGTTGCCTGGAAAACATCACTTGAGCACTGTTGTTCCTTTGGCCATGGAAGGAGTAACACTTACCCTTGTTTAATCTGGACCTCTCTCTCTCTCAGAACTTGATGCTGTCAAAATAGTTCTTTGTTCTTAGTTTATATGTGTACAATTTTATTAAAAAGAGTTGAGGCCATTTTATTTCTTTTATTAAAAAAATAAAAGACCAGAGGCAAATATGAGAAAACATTAACAAAGGCTACTTCTGGGTACCAGGAACACAGGTGTATTTTGTATACAAAAAAACGCACTCAGGATCCACTATTTACAAGAAATTATTGCCTATAAATAACAAGACTCCAGGATGATTCGTGAATTTATTTTCTGTTCCAATAGCAGCATCAAACATCATTACTTTGCCCTCAGAGATGAAAAATAGTTTAGGAGGTTGACTTGAAAACAGCTCAGCGTATCAAAGTTGTCAAACCTGGAATCTACCTGCTAACCTGTTTGGTAGCGTAGAGCAAAACCTCAGTCCACCACTTATTAAAGCAGTTCACACACCTCCACAATGAGAGTGGGGCTAGGAGTGAGGAGGTAAATTTCTGCAGAGGATTGCTGTGGGAGGCCAGGAAGGAAATCTGATGTGCAAAGGAACTGGCCACATCCGTGTAAACTGTCCAGTTATTTTGCAGATAACATAGATTTTTATTGCTTTAGTATTATTTGTCATTTACATTACTGCTGCCTTCCTTACCACCAAGAAATAAGGTCTTTTATAGCAAACAAGCAAGAGCTTTGTTTACACATGCAGATTTATTCAACTGATGTTATTAACACAGTGCTTGCTAAAGAAACATAATAATTATACTCCAAAGAAATTTCTGAGACAAAATTTCCTCTCATGGCATTTCATATGTCAATTATTAGACAAGCTTATTTATTCATGGAATTTTGGGTACAGTCACTCAAAATATTTTGTGCTAAGCACGGCCTGCTGCAGAGAGATGTTGGGACTCAAATATTCTACGACTCTCATATTGATTATTAGATACATTCAAAGGAAATGCCTCTGGCCTTACATTAGAATATGAGCAAATAAACATTCATTGAAATGTAAAAGTTAGTACTATTTTTCTTTATGACTTCCCAATGTGAATTGGCTCTTTCGTCAAGTGAAGTAATTAACAATTGCAATATTTAGTTCAGCAAAGAGCATCACAATTCATATTTTTTGTTTTTCCATTTTTCCAAACCGATAAACACAGGGAAGTGTGAGAGGCTTACTTCCATTTAGAGAACATGTAAAGATTTTGAAAAACTAGTCTCAATTTTTACTGGCAAAAGACAAAGATGGCCAAACCAACTTTCTTTGTTTTTAAACATTATATTGTTTATAGTATTAGAACACTAATCCTATTTTCAGTATTGTAAATGTTGATGGTTTGAAAATAGAAAGTTAAGAACAGAATCATAGTAGAACCAAGACCTAACAGACCCATTTTAACCAACTTCAACTTCTAGCCTTCGTGGTGTTCCGACATTGTCCCTTTGGTATGAAAGCCCACACTAGAAATGTTATTTCATCTGTCTCCAATTCCAGCTTTCCTGCTCTAATTTTGTGTCCTGATACCCACCACACGCCATGTGAATATCTGCTTCACCACTGAGTCTTGCCTTTTATTATCGCAAACCTTATGTGTTTATAGTCCACTGATATTTGTAATAATCTCAACTCATTCCTGGCTTAGAAGGGAAACATCTGACATTTCATTCTAATTTACATACCAGCATATTAGAATTTCTGGGGTGGATTTTATTGTGCTTGTTCTCAAGGCAGATTTTCACATAGTGAAGATCAAGGTTTCAGTTGCTTAGTGATTTTGAGTTTATTAAAACAAAAGTTCCTTTGTAAATGAATAAGTGTCTGCTATATTTGCATGCTGTTAACTACTGCAGACTAATTCCTATTCCAAAATCCACACCTACCGTTATTTTTGAGACACCTCTCTCTCTCTAGACTTCTTTTCTGGCAGTGGAGTATCAAGTTACTGGGGACCACAGACACCCCTGAACTTTCTAAGATACGCTTTTTGTCCTTTTGAAAGCATTCTCTCGTGGAATGAATGTTCCATTTTATTCCTTCCAAAGGTCTTCAATAGTTGCTGTAGCCCAACCCTTGCTTTGATCTTTAAGCCTTAGAGCAAAGGTTAGAGGGAAAGGCCGTGTCTTGCAAAAGACCTTGAACTTGACCTATGCGTTATGTCTTCATTTAAGAATCTCCTACTCGCCAGGTGTGGTGGCTCATGCCTGTAATCCTAGTACTCCAAGAAGCCAAGGAGGGTGGATTGCTTGAGCTCAGGAGTTAGAGACCAGCCTGTGCAAGAGTGAGAACCCATCTCTACTAAAAATAGAAAAACTAGAGGGGTGTTGTGACGGTGCCTTTTACCTTTTTGGATATTTGCCATTGGAAAAGTATTGTGAAGGAAACAGAAGGTAGTGGAAGATCCAAACAACCTTCCTGTGTTCAGCCGAGGGAGCTAAACATGCAAAAGATGCTCAGCCACTGAGCCCTTCAAAGATTCCCCCTAGCTGAGGCAGCATAGACTCACTTCTGAGGGCTGCGCAGAGCTGAGGACTAGGTGAGGACTGTGACAGAGCAGACGTCAGCACCCCAGAGGCCCCACCGGAGCACCCTCAAAGGTCATGGGTGCTAGGTGAGCCACACCCGCGTGAACACAGAGCTGTTCCCTACCGGCTGGAGAGGACGCCTGATGTGCTGCGGGTGACCTGCGCCTGTATGGGCGACTTACACTCAGGCCCCAGTTTCTGTCTCACCTTATAATTGACCTTCCTCTCCTGTAGAGAAATGTTTGGAAGACGTTTTTTCTTTGGATTTGCATCATGAGTCTCCAGATCGCCAGGGGAAGTATTTCAAAGCTGACCATAGTGATATTCAGCAAGGAGGTATGGAGCAATTTTTCTTTCGTCCGTTGTAGCACTTTTTTCTAGGATGAGTTCACAAAC
Organism: Arctocebus calabarensis; assembly: GCA_963573935.1. NCBI lineage: Eukaryota > Metazoa > Chordata > Mammalia > Primates > Lorisidae > Arctocebus > Arctocebus calabarensis. Next base: position 3,687 of record CAUYON010093774.1, on the reverse strand, counting down.
TTAACTATCAGACCTCAAATGGTGACAGCGCTCACGGCCATCCCAGACAGAGATCTCTAAACTAGCTTGGAAGGGCGGACTCGGCCCTGGTGTCGGGGCGCAGCTTCCCAAACGGAGTACAAGGAAGGTAACTGTACTGACACTCAGCAATGCAGTAGGATGAGTTTGGGAACTTAACTGTCTGACCTGTAATTTTCCCACACAAGCAAAGAGAAGAATTAGAGTCCCTTCCCCAGGGAACTGTCGTGGCAGAATCTTCTGGGTGTTTGTGGTTCCAAAAATTTAAACTCCTGGAGAGGTGATGCTAGCTCCCTGATGCTACCACATACACAGGTAAACATCCACACAGACACAGGTAAACATACCACATTCACGCACGGTCACACATACACAGGTAAACAGACACACAGACCATGCAGGTAAATACACACACAGACACACACGGTCACACAGATCCATATTACATAAATATACAGGTTCACCCAGAGGCACTGGTTTACCCACATGTACAGATAGCCAGGGACACAATAGACGTACATACACACATGCATGCATGTGTACAAATGACACAAACAGACGCACATATGCAGACAGCCACACACAGAGACACACGCGAATATACCAACACACACGCATACACAGACAGACACAGATTCACAGGGACACCCAGGCCACACCATGAAGACATTGCTGGGCCCTTCACTCAGGCTGCAATACTTTACTGCTAGATGGGAAATATTGCTCTAGAAAATCATTTCCATTTATGGCAAAGAGGTACACTGGGTGGCTGCCCATCAGAAGGCAACTGATTTCCATCTGAAAACCAGGCAATAATCCCATATGTGACGTGGTTTCAATACCCATCTTTATTTGAAATGCTTTATGTGTTTATTTGCCTTTCACGAAAGACAGACTTACAGTCGCAGGAGTTATTTGCCATGGCACTGAAGACATTACAAGTGTGTGGAATGGTAACTTCTGAGAAAATGAGGAAAAGTGATTTCTAAAAAAATGTAAGAAATGTCTCGGCGCCTGTGGCTCAAGCAGCTGAGGTGCCAGCCACGTACACCTGAGCTGGAGAGTTCGAATCCAGTCCGGGCCCACCAAACAAAACAACAATGACGACTGCAACCAAAAAATGGCCGGGCGTTGTGCCGGGCACCTGTAGTCCCTGCTACTTGGGAGGCGGAGGCAGGAGACTCGCTTGAGCCCAGGAATTGGAGGTTGCTGTGAGCTGTGATGCCACAGCACTCTATCCAGAGTGACAGCTTGAGGCTCTGTCTCAAAAACAATAAATGTAAAGAATTAATAACTCCAGTGGTTCATTCATGTGTCTTCAGTTTGCAAGGAAATTCCTCTTCCAAAACTACAAGTAAATTGTGGTAAAGTCTTCCGGAGCAAAATGGATTATGTTGCCTTCTAAACAAAATTCTTACAACTGGCATTATACTGCCCAGGGGTTGGAGAAATATCAAGTGGCTTACGGGAGAAAAGCAGGTGAAATAGGTCAGTAGCCCTGTACCTGAGGGCCTCATTAAATTGTGATGTGCATGATTTAGAGACCATGCAATGTCCTTCCTGCTATACCTGGAATCTCTCTTCAACATTATATGGGTAACTTAGGCACCAAAGTGCCACATTTAGATAGTGGTAAAGAAATACATGTTATTTGACAAAGCTGCCAGAACAATTTGATGAGGAAAGGAAAGTTTTTTCAGTAAGTGGTACTGGAACAACTGGTTTTCCAAATAGGAAAATAGAAAACCTCAACCTCTTCCTCTTACTATAAGCAAAAATTAATTCCAGATAGATTATAAACCTAAACAAAAAGAAAGAAATATTAAAAGTTGAGAAGAAAATCTTTAAGAACTAAGAATGAGCAAAGATTTCTTAACATATAAAAGCAGTAACCATGAAAAAAATAGTAAACTTATTTTATCAAAAATAAATAATATCTTCGGGCTGGGCACAGTGGCTCTTGCTTGCAATCCTATAGCGCTTTGAAGGCTGAGGTGAGGGGGTTGTTTGAGCTCAGGAGTGCCAGATGAGCGGGATCAAGAGTGGGACCCCCCCATTGCTACTAAAAATAGAAAAAAACTAGCCTGGCATGGTGGCAGGGAAGGTAAGAGGAGGATCACTTGAGCCTAACAGTTTGAGGCCACTAAAAAAAGAAAAAAGAAAGGCGGGTTCGAATCCAGCCTGGGCCCGCCAAACAACAATGACGGCTGCAACCCCTAAAAAATGTCCAGGCGTTGTGGCTGGTGCCTGTAGTCCCAGCTACTTGGGAGGCAGAGGCAGGAGACTCGCTTGAGCCCAGGAATTGGAGGTTGCTGTGAGCTGTGATATCACAGCACTCTATCCAGGGTGACAGCTAGAGGCTCTGTCTCAAAAAAAAAAAAAAAAAAGAAAGAAAGAAAAAAGAAAAAAAGAAGGAAATGTGCATATGAAATGCATGCTGCAGAGTACATACAAAATTCAGTTAGCATTTTAGTTGCTTCATAGCAGCGTGGCCAGTCAGACTGTCCCAAGGCAGAGATAAACTCCAAATCCATCTGCTATGACCAGGTGACCTTGCTGTGCCCTGGCCAGCCCAGCCTTAGCCCTGCTCAGCCAACATAATCATTCACAGCTCCTCCTTCCACTTTCAAATGTGTCCTCGTTTGGACAACAACTTGGATCCGCACTGTATTTCTGAGTGACTTTCATTTCTACCCCAGCTCCGCTGTTTGTCAGCGTGCTGACCGTGCTGGGAATCCTGCCATGTAAGGGGAAGAGAGATGAGTATAGATCCGAGTGTCCCCAATTAGAGAAATCTCAGATAAATCAATAGCAACAACAGCTCCACCTAAGATCTCTTCCAGGAATACCCAAGTCGAATTATGGATTTTTTTTTAATTTCTAATTAATTTCTTACACAGGGACAAATGCTATCATTATCACCACATGACAAAGGATGAAGCTAAAAGAAAGAAAATTTAGTTTAAAAAGGATCTCACCACCTGCTACTTGGTGAGGGGACGGGGCATAAAAACACCTAGCAAGTAAATAGAGAGTTCTATCCTCAAGGTGTTTAGATTCTGCTTCAGGGAAAAACAAACTAATGAGGAAAAAAAAAAAAAAAGTAAAAAGTACCAAATGACAGATACAAAGTATTAGGCCCAAGTGTTGAGAGTTCCCTCTAAAGGTTACATAATAAATATGTCAGAGTTAAAAGTAGAGGGAGTGGAAAGGAAAGAAACTCTGGTTGAACACATACTATGAGCCCATACTTACCAGGTCTTATCTCGCCTAATTCTTATCACAAGCCCTGTAAAGGCAACGGTATTCACATTTCTATTTGGCAGATAAAACAACAGAGCCTAAGAGAAGTAACTTGCCTTAAGTCACACAGGTCCATTCCAGACCTGCAAAGGCCAAAGCCTGTGTTCACTTCCCTGAACTATATTAATTGCCTGCATTTTTTCATATCCTAGGGCAGAAATTTGCTAATAATCAGAATCCATCCTTTGTCTAGATCAGTGATTTTCAACCGGTGTGCCATGAAAATTTTTTTTTTATAATTTTATTGAATCATAATTCTGTACATTGGTGCAATCATAGGGCACGATTCATGTACATTCAGAAATGTTTTGATCGTACTGTTACAGATAGCCTTCATGGCATTTTCTTGATCACTATATAAAGACA
>CAUYON010093772.1:0-26733 GCA_963573935.1 Arctocebus calabarensis | reverse complement strand
TATCTCTTTGTTGGTTTGGGAGCGTTCAATAGCTTTGTCTTCCATGTCAGAAATCCTTTCTTCTGCTTGCTCCATTCTGTTGCTGAGGGATTCTACTTTGTTTCTCAGATCTTTGAGGGCTGCAATTTCTTGCCTCAATGTTTCGAAATCTTTGGTCATTTGTTCTTTGAATTCCTTGACTTCTTGAGACAATTTTTGAAATGCACCCAGAATTTCTAAATCCAACTTTTCCTCTATTTAATTGATCTTGATTGCAATCCAAATTCTGAATTTGATTTCTGACATCTCAGCCATCAGTTTATGCAGAGGATCCTCACTTGTGTCCGCCAAATTATTCCTTGGGGGGGGGTTGACCTAGTCTGGTTGTTCGTGTTTCAAGAGCTTTTCTGTTGATTCCGCCCCATGATTAATTTTACACCGTTTGGCTGGATGAGTAGATAAGGACAATTTGGGCTGGGAGTTCTAGGAATAGTGATTGACCAGTCCTTTGCTTAAAAGCTTGGACTGGCATCTGTACCCTTCCCCCTAGAGTTTTGCCAAGGACTCGTAGAGAGCTACTGTTTACGAAACTGGGTACCTTCTTGGTGTGGTGGGGTTAAGTGGCTCTGTCTTATTTTCAGGTGGTCTTTGTCTTACCCTAGAGAATCTGTTACTCTGGATTGAAATCTGAGCTGTGAAGGAATACCAGTAGTTAAGTCGCCGCACCCCCCACAGGCAACAATTGAAAAAGCCACATCAAACCTTCCCACTACCACACACCCAGGGTGCCACTTTAGAAAGTCCTTGGGTGATTAGCCCAGTTGAAGAGGTCCCAATCAATTGTCTTAGGCAGCACTGATCTCAAATGAAGAGTTAAAAAGTCTCTGGCAACTAGATAGCAGGGATCTGCTGGAAGCTCTAGTATAATTCACTCTGGTGCTCCATGAACTCAGGAGGGTGCCCCCTGAGCAAGTAAATTAGTTTGGGAAGGTTGATGCCTCCTTCCCCACCTTGACCTTCCATCACACCCAGTCAGTGGTTAACAGTTGTGATTCAGTTTCCTCCAATGAGCACATGCTCCAGAGGTTTGTGCTGCCTGGGTCACAGTGAGGTCTGTGGGTCCACAACCAGTCTGCTACTCCCTGTCACTGTTTGGTAGGGGGAGGTGAGGCCTGACAACCTGGGGACTTGATAGGGACTGGGGCGATTCACTCAGTTCTAGCCCTGTCCCTGATTGATGTTGCTGCTGGAACAGAACAAGTTCGCAGAATTTATTTCTTTCAAGGCTATTTTCCCTGATCAGACTGGGGCTGCAAACAGGTCTTACTCAGTCTGTGAGTTCCAGCTCTTTGTCTCAACTTTCATCCCCTGAGGGCCAGGTTAGTCTGAAGATAAGCAAAGCAGCCTCTCTGGAAGTATTCTAATCCCTGCACTCTGTCCTGGCCAGTACCACCCCAGGCATATATCCTTCATGTGCCTTTGCTGACAGTCTGCTTTGCTGGTGGCTATCACTGGAGAAGCCGCCCGCTTCCCCTGGCTGCCCAGAAGCCTGGAAGTGTCTCCTCAAAACATCCCCAGGGGTGCAGCTCTCCTGCTATTGTTCCCGGAGCTGGCCACTGTTTCGTGCCTCAGGAGACCTTCCCTCCAGCCGGGTCTCCTCTTGGCTCACTCCCCTCTCACCACTCCCAAGCTGGAAAATCCCCACAGATCAGCAACAGTCCATGCCTGTCCACACCCCTCAAGAGAATCTCCAAGAATCCGGACTCTGTGGGGGACAGTCCTCCAGACCTCAGGGTGAGAGTGAAGAGGAACACCAGGAACTCTCAACTTGCAGGTAGAGAGTGTATACAGTTTTATGCCTGGTGGGAGAGCGTCGCGGGACCCTAGTAGGGGAAGGAGATCTGGTTTTTAGAGGGCCTCTCCCATGGGATAGAGTGGGAGGACATCTGAACTCTGCTCGCTTGTTTGTATGGAGGTATGGAATATACTGCGAACCTCTCTCATGGGGGAGGGGACTCCCATCTACTTGATGATGTGCTTTGTACCTTTCTGTTTTTGTCCTCGGGGTCTCAGGTCACCCCAGCAGGGTTGATGTGCACTTTTCGACCTTTTCTTTTGGCTCAAATCCAAACCATCAGCTTTCTTGCTGAGTTTCTGTCCTTTAACTCTCCTTCTGGATGGAAACCTCTGAGGAAAGCTGGCTACAGATCGCCATCTTGGCTCCCTCCCCCCCCCGCCTGTACTTTTCTTAAGATATTTCGATGGTGCTAACAGGAGGCTTCCTTATAGACTCTCAGGGAGCAGGGCTTGGGGAAATCTCTTTTTCAGAGAGAAATGGCATCCCTTCTCCCACAGGGAATTATGTTGACTGAATTTAATCTTTTGATTGAGAGAAAAGTGTAACAATTTCAGACCAGGCTCAGTGAAAATTGCTATTTCAGTCATAATGCAGGCTCAAAGAACTATTTCTCACAGACTGAATTTCCCCAAGTCAGTGACTCTCAGTGGTGCTGTGGGTTTGCTCATGTTCATCTCTGGTATGGGAGAACACCGCCACCAACTTTTTCCCCTCACTGCCAGAGTATTTGGATGGAATTTAGACTTGTTGGTGACACTATTCTGTCATATAATATACCATATGATCCATTTTGAAACTTAGAATAGTCTGATACATTGTTTGTTAAGATCTCTTGGAGAACTATACTTTCCAATTAAGACAATGCTTGTATATTTTATGGGCTCAAGTAAAATCCTTCATTAAAATATCTAATAAAACACAAAGCCTGGGGTGGTGCCTGTGGCTTAAGGAGTATGGCCCCAGCCGTATGTACACTGAGGGTGGTGAGTTCAATCTTGGCCCTGGCCAAAAACTGCAAAAAAAAAAAAAAAAAAAACCACCCCCAAAAAACAACAACAACAAAAAACACCACAAAAAATCACAAAGCCTGTGTTAGTCTTTATGTTTAAAGTTTTGTTTTGTAAGGTGTATTTTTTTTTAATGTCTTGTTTGGCCATGGGGTTGAAGAAATGGATCAATGTCTTCCAGGGTCTTTTGCATTCACTCAAGTAGTCTAAATACTTTTTTAAAAGTTGCCAATCCATTGTACAAAGCATGTTACTTCATTACTTATGGATTTAATTTTTCTTCAGATGGTTCTGTATAAAATAACTTTACAGTCTAATCCATGTAAATGTGCTGTGGGTTATGTCATAAAATCATGTGATTTAACATTGGATGCAAGAAAGATGAGTCTGCAATTTTCCTGCCTGTTTAGAACATGACCATAAGAACTGCACAGTTCACCCCAGAGAAAACCTACTAAATTCAGGGCAGGTCAGAGAAGGCAGGGCACCCGCAGAGTGGACCTCAACTTTGGGTCACCCTGTGGAATGTGACTGCACAAACATGAACTCTGTTTCACAGCCTAACCTAGCTTCTGATGGGGAGTGTGCAACCATTTTAGAGCTTTAAAAGTTACTCTATTAAACTGAGTTATTCAGAGGGAAAGTACGATTGGCCTTAATTTTATTCAGGAGAAGAGGTGGGCGAGTCAGATAGCTACCAGAGCTCCCTATCTCGGTGATATTATACTATCTACATAATAAATTCACATGAAGAGCCAGGTCCCTTACTTCTCCAACTATGCCTTTTTCAAAGCTGGCGAGATGAATGTCAGTCTGACTCCAGCCAAAGGCGGCCATACCCAAGAACAGCCCTCAAGGTCGAGCCTCAAGCTAAGGTGAAGCAGCATAGCTGACCCAGTTTGCTCAGTCAACATTATTCCCCCCACACCCTCATGGTTATCTGGTTAAGGTCTGCCTTGATTGTGAGCATGTTAATCTCAAAGGACTTTGGGGGAGGTAGTAACGCTTAAAACCCTAAGTGTTGTTACATAGTTTGCATAAAAGATCCTTTTATGTTGTTTAAATATTGTTACATTGTTAAAGTAAAGGCTACTTTTATATTGTTTGATGATTGTTTTAGATAAAGTTAAAATTTTCTAGATTTGTTTCCTTGTATCCCATTACAAAAACTGTTAGAATTCTAACTGAGGCAGAACAGATTTGAGAGGCTCTTCTCGCTGCTCTTGGGCAATAAAGCTTATTGGATCTCCCCCCGTCTCTGCCTATTGGCTGGCACTGACAGGTAGCTGCACCCCTTCATCTGGTAACACGAAAATGAAAACAAACACACAATGAAACACATGAAATAAATACCTAATAAACACATAATGAGAACAAATACAGTCCTCGTTGACAGTGCCCCATCTTGGTTTAAGTGTTTGATGACACATATATGAAAGTTGCACAGCACGGAACACTGCCCTTGACTCTGAAACCAGTCAGCTTAGAGTCACTCTCAGGCTGGGACTTGGCAGGCAGCTCCGTGCACTGAAATTCCGAAAATGAATAATCATGATAGAGCACTATTTACTGGGAAAATGCTTATCTACGTTTCCTAATCCATGCTAAAAAGTTGAATGTTTCAAGAAATCACAGGAGAAAATAGAAGGAAAACATGAATTTTGAAAAGTGAGAAATAATTTATAATTTGAAAATCAGAAAATTCCAGAGAGTGAAATGTTATAGTCAATGAACATATCTATGTTTAACATAAAGTGGAATATAATCTATACTCTTAGAAATTTAATTTTTTCAAGGCTTATACTCAATAAATATTGAATGTGGCTAATTAAGGAACATGTGCACTTGAAGAAATGCCAAGTTATTGGCCTAAAGGGAAATTACATCTCTCTCCTGCCAATGACTCCTAGTCTTTTCCCCTCACACAGTCTCCAGGTTTACCATAACTGAGCTAATGGAAAATATCCAGTGGCTCAACATTACTTGAACTCCTTGGCCTTGGCCTTTTGTATTGATGCTCTCAGGAGACTGACTGTAACCTGCTTTCCCAGCCCTAATCCTCACCCTCCTCCCAGGTACCTCTGCTACAGCCAAGTGAGTCTGATCTCTGCTTCCTAAACTTCCCTAAATTGTTCCTAAGATTGTGCCTTTGCTCCACTCTCCTTCCTTCCTTATATAACAGCTCTTACCCTTCCATTTTATCCAAATTCTTTCCTCTCCAAGGCTCACATCAAGTACAATTTCTTTCTAGATTGCTCTAACTCACGGTTGCTGTTATCTAACCCCACACATATCTATGAATATCAGGATCACTCATTTGGCAACATAGAGTGTGCTGTCTTGTTTTGTTCGTTCTTTTTATCACATGCCTAAAACTTACTTCCCCAGTTGGATTGCACGTTCCTTAAGGATCAGAAGCATACCCTATATATCTTTTCATTTCTATAGCATCTAAAATAGTACTATGTAAATAATAAGTATGAAATGCCTAATTAATTTCCTATGTACTAAGTTTGACAGTTGATATCTCTGACATTTTACTTCAACCCTTCTTGTTTTTCTGAGTTTTATTGTTGTTGTTGTTGTTGTTGTTTTCAATTGTGAAGGTACATCCTTGTTGTTTCAAATGCATGTTTTGGCTTGTGATTATCTTTCAATTTTTCTTTTCTTTTTTTTTTTTTAAGACAGAGTCTCAGTCTGTTGTCCCAGGCTACAGTGCCATGCCATCATCCCAGCTCACAGCAACATCAAAGTCCTGGGTTTAAGTGATCTAACTACCTCAGCTTCCCAAGTAGCTGGGACTACAGGCACCTACCACAACACCTGGCTAATTTTTTTTTTCTGTTTTTAGTAGAGATGGGATCTAACTCTTGCTCAGGCTTGTCCTAAACTCATGATTTCAAGGAATTCTCCTAACTTGGCCTCCCAGAATGCTAAAATTACAGGCATGAGCCACTGTACCTGGTCCAAATTTTTTAAAAGCAATTTTTATGAAACCATGGGTAGATAAAAAAATTAATGTTATTTTTGAATACAAGTTCCATTGTGGAAACAATAAAGTATAGATGGCTCAAAATATCAATGAAGTGTTTGGGAAGGATGTGGCTGATGAATGCACAGTACATCGATGATTTGAGAAGTTTAGTTTTGGTGGTTTTAATCTTGAAAATAAGCCATGTGGGTGACCTGAGACAAGCATGATAATGTGAGCTGAAAGTTGCAGGGGAGTGACTCCATCTCAACCTCATACAAATCAGCCGCAAGGGTTGACGTCACTATCCCAACAATATTAGCCTTTTTTTTTGCTGTTTTTGGCTGTGGCTAGATTTGAACCGGCCACCTTTGCATTATGGGGCTGGCACCCTACTCCTTTGAGCCACAGGCACTGCCCAACATTGATCATTTTAAACAAATCAGTGAGGTAAAGGAGCTGACTAGATGGATTTCTGCATTAATTATTAAATGGGCATCAAAAGAGAAATCATCTTGAAGCTTGCCTTTCTTGACTTTCTCAACATAGAGGCAAACCATTTCTACAATGAATTGTCTGTGATGAAAAATGGATCCTTTTTGACAATCACAAGCATTTGGCACAATCCTTGAATAAAGGTGAAGTGCTGTAACACAGTCCAAAATTGAATATTCACCAAAAAAGCTAATGGAAGTTGGAGGCCAGGCACAGTGGCTCACGCCTATACTTCTAGCACTCTGGGAGGCTAAAGAGGGAGGATGACTTGAGCTCAGAAGTTCAAGACCACCCTCAGCAAGAGCGAGACCCTTTCTCTACCAAAAAAATCAAAAAATTAGCTTGCATGGTGGTGAGCACCTGTGGTCCCAGATACCCAGGAGGCTGAGACAGGAGGATCACTTGAACCCAGGAGTTTGAGGCTGCTGTGAGCTAAGCTGACACCATAGCACTGTAGTGTGGGGTACAGCAATAGGGGGTAGTTTGGGTAATAGGGGGTAGTTTGGGTAATAGGGGGAGACTCTGTCTCAAAAAAGAATAAAAAAACAAGAAACCAAAAAAAGCTAATGGTGCGTGTTTGGTGGTCCAGCGCTGATATTATTTACTACAACTTCATGAAACCTTTGTCCACTGTTTAGAGGGATGTCTCCTGTAGCCAAATGGATGAAATGATGAGGATACTTGTGATAAACAACTGGGGTTAATCAAGAGCAATAGGATAATCATCTTGTAAGACATTACTGTAGCACAAACAACGCTGCTCCACCTGCAGAGGCTGGAGTTGGAAATGCTGGCATCTGCTGTGTTCACTGGATCTTGCACCGAATGACAACCACTTCTGCCAGGCTTTGGACTTCTCTTTGCAAAGAAAAATATTTAATTCCCAAATGAACTGTGGAAAATGCCTCTGATGATTTCATTGCCCCCTGCTTTCCAGGCTTCTTCTGCAGGCTTCATCTCTGCTGGCCAGCATGAGCCATCATCAAGATGGTAAAACTGATTTCAATTTTTGGTAGAGAAAGGGTCTCACCCTTGCTGAGGGTGGTCTCGAACAGCAGCCCTGCTGGCCTGCACGAGCCATCATCAAGGTGGCAAACTCAAAATATGGACACGCTTTCATTGGCTTAATTATGCTGCTTCTTATTTGAAATATCATAAACTAAAATTTGTTCTAAATTACACATTTCAGACATTTAATCACCTAATATTAGGTATTCAGAATATAATTCAATTTAATATCATTTGGGGAGTTGAATTTTTAAAAAAATTCTGTATCATTTTTCTCAAAACTTGTCCTATGATTGTAAGTTTTGATCTTAGTTGCCGAGAGATTCTTTTCCGGTAAGCCTTGTACCTTTTGACTTTGACTCTATTTTAAATTTTAACAAAGGCAATCTCCAAAATCAGTCAACAGAAATGCTCTAAATGAATGTAGGTGACCTGAGTTCCTTTGCCACACTTTGTACGAGTTTTATATGTTGCATCAAGAAAAGCAAATAATTACTGAAATGAGTAATCCGGAGCTTCAAGGGTTAGTCAATCTTCTTTTTCCGGAAGCAAAAACTTCCACGCAAGGCTCGTTTACATGGGCACATTGCAAAAGGAAGTGTCAGGCTAAGTGTCTGCACACTGTTCAACATGCCGTGTCCTACTTAACCACATGGTCCTTATAAAACCACCTATATCCGTTCTCATACCCCATGTCTAGCCGTTGTGTTAATCATTACTGACAGCTGCACTTTTTTTTTGTTTCTTTTCTTTTTTTTTTTTTTAAAGTTCTGAGCTCTTTTGTGGCAATGTGAGATGTGGTGGGTTGTAAGTAAAGCAAGTGCCACTTTAAAGGTGGTCATTCCCAACATGACTTTTACATGGCATCAAAAAGAGTCATTTGGTTACAAACTCACGTCTGACTCTACACTCGGAGTTCTTTGAAGGCAGGGACTGTTTGTTAGTGATTTCTTCATCATCTCCAGCGCAGGAGACTGCAGGTGCTCAGTGAATGCCTATTGGATCAACGTTGGAGGGAAGAAAAAAGAAAGGGAGGGATGATGGGGAAACGAATAGTGCTCTTAGTACCATGAATCAATTGACAAATGTTTACGAAGCACCAATGTATGAGCCCGGAACTTCAAAGAGGGGAAGGGAACTATGACATAGAACGGCTTCACTTCATCAAGGTGCATTTTTAAAACTCCATGTAAAATGAAAGCAAGTGAAAAAAAAAAAGGAGGAGGAAAAAGAGTTCTCTCGTATCCTCCCCCGAGTCCTTTCCTGAGTGTGGAACTTGCACCGGTGTTCTCAGATTCTTGACTGTGTGTGGTTCCCATTCTGCACATTATCATAACAGGCACAAACTGGGGGTTTGTTTAAACTTCTTACATGTTTAAACAAAAAAAAGGTTTTTTTTTGAACGTATACAAATGCAAAAAACAAGTTTTAATGAGAAGCAAGAACAACATGGCTTTCTGCTTTCTAAACCTATCCTTGAGATATTTGGTTTAAAAATGTATCCCTGAGAAATTAGGGTAACTGAGTCTCTTTTATATTGATTATGACAAGGTGTGCCATATTAATTGACTCAGAGGAGTAAATATCCTTGTCATACCTTTGCTGTGTTTGGACAGTTCATTCCTGTGTACATCTAGGTAGAAGTCAGAGTTTACCACTTTTTTACAACAAAGATATCTGTCTTTTTTTTTTTTTTTTTCAGTTTTTGGCCAGGGCTGGGTTTGAACCCACTACCTCCGGCATATGGGGCTGGCGCCCTACTCCTGTGAGCCATAGGCACCATCCAATATCTGTCTATCGTTGAAAGATACCTTGCAACATTTCTGCATAGTAATAATTTTCTTAAACTGAACAGTTGCTACAACCTTTAAATAGGGCAGGTGACAATATTTTCAGGTTGCCCTTCTATACATTTTGGAGGTACATGGCACTATACAGTCACCATCAGTATGGCTTTTTTTTTTTTTTTTTTTTTAAGTTAGCTCTCCATCTTCCCTGGGTATAATGGGGAAGAAATCAAACTTGGGATGATTTTTCAATATATTGGCCACTGCTTAACTGTGTTTATATCTTTAAACACTTTGGACTTATTCTCTTCATTGGTTAAACTAGGCCGCTAGATAGGCACTAAAGCTCCCTTTGGCTTTACCGTTTTCCGATTCTTTAGTGAACTATTGAACAGAAGGGCAATATAAGATAGGACAGTTACCTCTGTGAAGGAGGAAAGAGAGTTTGAATGAGAACATAGAAGAAGCAACCTGGTAGTACTTTCTCCCTACTTACTAGCTACGGTGTCTCTCTGAACCTTTCTCACATACGATGAGGGAGTTTTATTATCATCAGTTAATAAACGAAAAGCAAGACTTAGAGTTCAAGGACCCGCCCTAGAGGCACAATGTGTGTCCCAGCTTCTCTGGCCCTTAACAACTGGACTCCCTGCTTTGGGTGTCTTTCTTTCCATAGAAAACTGGATTCCGTGATACACTAGCTTTAAGCAAACTCTGACTCATAGGGTTAGATTCAGAGTTTTGAGAATTTTATATGATATAATAAGCATAAAGCGCTTGGCTTGAAACTAAATACTTAGGTGCTTCCTAAATATAAATTTCCATCCTTTTTGGTTGTGTTAGAAATCCTTGTGTTTGTACGTTTGACTCAGTAAATTCACAACTTTAGACACGTAGCAATTGAAAAAATTAATAACAATAAAATATGAGTGTTTTCTTCATAAAGGATCTATCTCTGCATTTGTATTTGTGTCTGTATCTTCACCTATATGTATCTCTCTAGAGACACATATGTCTTTAAGACTTGAGTCAAGAGCGTAGCCTCTTTATAATAATACAAGTAAGTTGGAAGCTATTTCACAATCACTGACTGGAATCGTCCTAACATATTATGTGTATCAGCAGAAGTCACCATAACAAAGAGAGTCTAATGTAAATCTTAGTATAGTGCTTACTAAATGTATTTATAAAGGGCAATCTAATAAATCTCTTTGGTTTCCAAGGTGCAAACACAGGCTTAAATAATAAACTCTTCTGTCCTTGGTAACCAGGAATGTCTTGGGGAATCCTGGAGAAGGAAATAAAAAAAAATCTCTGTAAGATGATCAAGCCCAGATGGTTGCCAAATAGAATTAACCCACATAACACTGTCCCAAACCTTGTTACTTAGAAATATTTTTGAGAACACGAGGCATATGTTTTGCTTGGCACTCATAAACATGTAGCCAAAGTGAGTTAATTATTAGTAATTTAAAAAATACTCAGAGTTTGCTAGTTAATGATTATAGATCAACTTGAATTGATGGTGATTTCTGGGATGAGAAGAGAGGGGAAGAACCAGGTGGACAGGACGATTTCTTCGATTGGTTTGATGTGGAGTGTGGTATCCTACTCCTCGCTGAGGTGAGCCCCCAGAGAGCCAAACGACCTGAATTCATTTGGGTGTTAGGAAGTCAGCAGTGTAAAGAGCACTCACCTAATGCTACAGACAGCTATGCAGAGTAAAGTGAAAAATAAGAGACTTCTTTTTTCATACAGATAATACTAAGAAGAAATATTAAGATTTTGTAGGGATAAATATAAATAAAATGGATTTTTTTTCTATAACTTAAAAAAAATTAAAAATTAGGTAGGATCTATTTGACAATACTTATGTGCCTGTACATTAAGGCCTCGGGAGAAAATGCTTATGGTTTTATTTTTATATTTCATTTATTTCGAACTAAAATGAAGTTAGCTAGCCCGCCCGACTCCCTCCCTCCTTTCCTTCCGTCCTTATTTCTGTTTGAAGCCCTAAATTAGTGCAAATCTACCCTCTCCCCACCCCCTACACATGAACAGATCTCTTTTCCCTCTTGGGAAATCTGTACTTTAACTGAACTAGAGAGCTAAGGTGTTTGAATATTCTAACAAGAGACTTCTCACAGGTATGAGTATCACAAGCTTTGTGAACTAAATTTTTACTTCTACAATTTCTATAATTCTTATAAGCCTGTTGTAGATACAAGGTGGAGAACTTGAGAATTAAAAATTTACTGTAAATAATGTCAAAAAGATAAAAGATTATAGAATCTCAACAGGAAATTGTTAGGCTCATCCTTCCACACGCCAGCTTGTGTGGCAATGTCTGATTATCATCAGCTCTGCCAGCCACATGTGTTCTGAGATAGAAAAAAAGGGCAGAGTTCTCAAGTTCAGATAAGAAATTTGATCTTACCCCAAGACGGCACATTGCTGAACTCTGGTTAGAGTGAATGTTAATGGCCTTCTTTATGAACTATTAAGAAGTAGAGTCATTTCCCCAATTCCTCCGTTCTTATTATTCAAACAAAATATAAGTAGAGCAAGGTCAATCTGGCTCAGCTTTTATTTAACACAGTTGTGAGTTATTTTTCATTTGCCATGAATTCCAGGTTGAAGGTCGCAGAACCTCCACATGCCCAGATAAACCGAGTGTGCAATCACAGGCAGGACCTAAGTGCTCAGACGGAGGAGTAGGAACTGAACTAAGATGCAGAAACCTGATGGCAGTCCAGGAGCCAATCACACAGCGCATTGGCCTCACCCCAGAGCGGGATTCAGAGTCTCCCTGGCGCCACCCATCTCAGGACCTAATCAGATCACACACCTCATTATCCTCTGAATATAAACCCTGTCCCAAACCCCAGCTCTGGAAGACAAATTTGAGCCCAACTCCTGGCCCCTTGTTTTGGCCACTGGACAGTAAACATTTTTCACTGCAAAAAATTGGTGTGTTGATGTTTGGTTTTTTGTTGCATGTAAGCAAGTTAACCCAGTTTTGTTCAGTTACAGTAAGACTTTGGAATGTAGAATATTCTTTACTTTGTAAAATGCAAGATTTTACTGAAAATAATAGGTTACAGACAAGTAACATAAGGGAGAAGGCCTGACATATCTAAGGATGATAAAATGCTGTCTTTGCAGCAAACAGGCTCCTGGCTGGCTGTGCTTCCTCTGAGAACCATGAGCATTCATCTTAGCTTTGGAAGTGAAGAAAACCCCAGCTGTGGAAAGTGGTTTCTCTTCCTTTTCCCTGTGGGTGGTTCTGGGGTAGGAGCAGCTGGAAATCCAGGATTAGAGACGCACTTCCCCAAATCAGCACCTCCTCAATGCATTGCACTATGCCTGGGTGGAAGGGAGGTTATTTTCCATGTTAGGTCTAGGGTTTAGGAAAGGGGTCCAGAAAAACTATTGAAAATTAGACATGGAAAAGTATTGAGTATTTCATTTGTGCCAAACACCATGCAATCATTATAGTGTTCTATTTATTTCTCAGATAAGGAATGTGAGGAATGAGATAATGAAACTGAGGCTCAGAGAGATTACGTAACACATGTGAGGTTGCACAGCAGAATCGGGTTTTGAGCCAATATTTGTTAGTTCCTCAGATTCTCTCTCTACTGTGTTCTTCTGATCTGTTGAAGACAGAGCTGGAAAGCAAAGCCATTATAAGCGATCTTCACTCTGGGTTGTGTTTTGCCTTCCTTTTATAGGGAAGGAGGAGGCAATATTCAGGATAATAAACATGAATTGAAAATATTATCATACTTCCAGACTTTCTACTGATGTGTTTTAATAAATATTTGGAATTATTTATGACTATTTTAAAAAAATTAGGCAAGCAACCAAATATTCTTGTTTATGTTATTTCACTTTGTATAATGGTTTGCTAGAAAGAGATGAGGAGCAAAGGCTTCTCAATCAGGCTCCTCTGTCTTCTGCTTTTTGGAGATATTCTTAGAATATCTGGGAATATTTGGCAGGTTATGGAGTAGCACAACTATCCCAGGCATAGCATTGCTACCTAAGGCTGTGAGGTGACTTCTAGCATGGCCCAATGCACACATATCTACATATAAATCACCCTATACTGTTGTATGTAAAGAAATTATTTAGTAACCTTTGGATTTCTAAATTAATTAAAAACACTGGTTCTCTAAGGCTGGGATCCCGTTTTGGTAAATAACTATGCCAAATAACTAAGTTGATTTTGATGATGGATTACAGCACTTTTATTCAAACATCAGTGTTCCTAAGAATCACATATTGAGATGTTAAAGCAGATCCCTGGGGCATACTCCTGAGATTCTGGTTCACGAGGTCTGGAGTGGCATCTGAGTATTACATTTCCAACAAGCCGGCACATGTGCTGATGCTCTGGTTCAGGATAAAACCTAGAAGAGGCCTGGCTGAGAAACTGAGCAGGACAATGGAAGAATAGGGACAGATCATTAACATTTTCTTTTTGGTAGTCAGTCTTTTTCTGCTTTTTCTGAGGCTGAAATTCATTCTTTGTCTTTGATGATTTCCTATTTCAATTCAATTAGATTCCATTCCCTTCCACTCAATTCAACTCAGGGAATATATTCAAGGATCTTCTATGTTCCAAACAATGCCACACCCTTTGGATAAAAGTTAATCTTTTTAAAAAATGCTCATCATCTACATTTTTCTTCATCTTAATTTATTTTATTAAATTATAACTGTGTACATTAATGCATTTAAAATTTAATCTCAATGCCTTGAAAAAATGGAAGTTAAAGGCGTTCATGTTGTTCTAAGCTGGAGTTTTGAAATACTTAAACAAATCTTAATCATAGTATTAAAAAGGAAGAAAAAAAAGTAGAGGTAATCTAATATAACTTTATTTATAGATGAAGAAAGTCTCCAAATAAATAAGCTGCCCAAATTCACACAGCTAATTGTAGACATGGCCTGGATTCTAATTCTATATTTTTGGTAATCATGGCAGAACCAAATTTTTGCTGGATTCAATTCTTTTTTCCCCTGGGAACATTGGTGAGGTTTTATCTGTTCAAGTCCTACTTTTCTCAGCTCTTGCTACCTCATATATGAATTATCACAGTTGTTCCTGGATGTTCTACTTGCCAGATCTCGACGGTCTGTGAGTCATCCTGCATCCGAGGCCAGAATCATCTTCAAAAGAAGTGATGCTTTTTAACTTAGCTCTTGAGGACTTCTAAGATCTGCTTACATGTCCCACTCTCCGCTGTTTCTCTTACTGTTCTCCAACATGAGCCTCAGCCCCAGACCTGTCATTTTTTCATGCACCCCAAACCATGAGAATTCCTAACCTTCACTCACAAGGATTCTCACACATTTAGAATGTCCTCTTTGTTTCTCTGTTTACATGGGGAATCAGAATAGGATGTTGATTTAGAGCTTGGGCTCTAACAAAAGTCAGGTTATAATGAAATCCCACCTATGGCCCTTGAACAACTCGTTGATCTTTTCCAGATATTGTTCGTTTGCTTTCCTCCTCTGGGAAATGGAACAATAGCTGTAATTTATTGCATGCTTGTGGTGAAGATTAAAGGACACAATGAATGCAAAATACTTTGCCTGATACCTGACATGTAATGAACATAGTGAATTTCAGCAATTATTGTTTTATACTATTAAACTCCTTCTCTTACATTGTTCAATTTGCTTTCCCCAGCTCCCTTGAAAATTTAATCTCATTAATACTATTTATAATCTCATTAATACTATTTAGTTCCTAAAGATTTGTTTTTCTCTTTTTTAAAGAATATTTTTAAAGTTTTCTAGACTTTTTCTCTTACCTGGACAGTAAACAGTTTGATGGTCAAGTCAAGAATTCAAATACTGAACTAAAAGTCGACCTTCCATTTGATCCTGTAATCCCATTTCTAGGTATCTACCCAGAAGAAAAAAGAATCATTTTACCACATGGACTTTTGCACCAGAATGTTTACTGCAACTCAATTCACAATTGTCAAGTCATGGAAGCAATTCAAATGCCCATCAACCCACGAATGGATTAACCAGCAGTGGCATACGTATACCATGGAGTACTATTCAGCCACAGAAAAGATGAAGACTTTACATCTTTGATGTTACCTGGACGAAGTTGAAACACATTCTTCTTAGTAAAGTATCTCAAGAATGGAAAAAGTCAGCTCGGCACCTGTGGCTCAATGGGCTAAGGTGCCAGCCATGTACACCTGAGCTGGCGGTTCGAATCCAGCCCAGGCCCGCCAAACAACAATGATGGCTGCAACCAAAAAATGGTGTTGTGGTGGGCACCTGTATTCCTAGCTACTTGGGAGGCAGAGGCAGGAGACTCGCTTAAGCCCAGGAATTGGAGGTTGCTATGAGCTGTGATGTCACAGCACTCTACCCAGGGTGACAGCTCGAGGCTCTGTCTCAAAAAAAAAAAAAAAAAAAAAGAATGGAAAAAGTATCCAATGTACTCAATAGTAATATTAAACCAATATATAGACAACTACAAGCCCACATGATGATAAAACGTAAATATAGCCTAGCAAGAGGCAGAGGAGGAGAGAGAGAACAGGTGAGGATGGAGGGCACTTGGTGGGATCTCACCTCCTGTGCACATGCGAGGGTGTCCAGCAGCCCCCTGGGTGCAGGGCTCAACTACAACTTGAATTTTACCTTAGAACTGAAAACAATGTAACCTAAAAATGTGAACCCTCATGTTAACTTGAAATTAAAAGAAAAGAATCCAACCACTTCTAACAACATCCACTGATCCCTGGTCCGGGCTACCATCGTCTCTCCCCTGTTGCAATTACAGCTTCCTGTTCTCTCCCAGGATTCCCCATGGATGCTCCAAATCACCAGGCTGAACAATCTTCTCCCATCAGCAGATAGTTTCACTTTTCTGGTCACAACTTTCTGAGGGCCTGTCATCTCCCTAAGAGTGGGGACAAAGTCATTGCAAGACCTGTGTCCCTACGTCCCTGTGCCCTGTCCTGTGCGCTCACAGGAGACTGTGACTTTGCCCCCCCCCCCCAGTCTCCTCTGACTCTTCCACACCACTGCTCACCTGCTGTTTCTCCAACACACCGGGCACCTCCTCCCCTCAGAGCTGTGCTCATGCGGCTCCGCCTCCCCGGAACATCCACAGTGCTGCTGCACAAAATATTGGCGTGGCTTTCCCCTCGTCTCTCAGGTCCTTTCTCAAATGCTACTTTTCCCTGTGGCCGTCTAACCTGAGGTTACGACCCCCTTACCCACACTTTCTATCTCTTCCCTACTTATGCTTGTCCTTAGGACTTACCGACATGTAGCATACTACATGATTTTTATTATTTTGTATATGTTTTGTTTATTGCCTGTACTTTATGATATATATTTATGTACATATTTTTATTGTTATGATGAACACGGTTTCAAATATTTTATAAATGTTGTATAATTCTTTAAAAAAAATCTTACATTATTAAGCATAGGGCTAGGAATGCCACAGATACTCACTGGGGTTTAGTGTCTTTTTGTATATGAACCCAGATTTTTTTTTTTTTATCTCTTCTACAAGCCTGTTTTGCCTGGCCCACTTTAACTTTTCTTATATACATTGGGATTTAACTTCATGCCTCTTGTTTAGATTATTATTTCATTTGATCTTGAAACATTCTTAGGAGGTTATGAGGTGTGTTATGTGGGGGATGTAGGGAAGGAAATGTAGCTCAGAACATTCTTTAGTTATTCCGTCCTCCAGACTTCGAGCAGCTCGTATTGTCTCTATTAATATTTTTGGCTTGTGATTATTTTAAATCTCACAATGTTTTCTGTTTTAGTCTTGTATGTCTGAAGTATTAAAAACATTGTATGTTCATTTATAAGTAGGTAACATCCACATACTAAGATAAGTACTGAGTATGCAATTAGGTACTCTCTCTCTCTCCATATACCTAATGAATGGGTTGGAGTGAGTTATATCTTAAATATTCATTTTTAGTTGGAGCAAAAGGTCTCTGAGAAAGAGTCACTCATATATTCCTCTCCCACATACCTTACAAATGCAAACACTGTAACCTGATCATAAGTACTCTCATATTAATCTGAATTTAAAAAATTTCAACTATAGTTGACATTAAAATAATGAAAAGATTCATTGCAACTTGCATTCAAATGAAAGTTCACCATTTGAGATAAGTACTGATTTACTTACATTAACCTGATTGGGATGACTTGCTCATGCCCGTGAAGCAGGATGTGAGTGGTGTCACACTGTCTGATGACCTGAGGCATCCCCCTAATGATTGACAATTCTCTCAGGGAGATCAGGAAATGGAATGCACACACTGGTTAGGAAGAATGAGCTTACATTAAGACACTCAAATATATTTAGCTATAAAAAATCAAAATGTTAATTTTTCAAAAATTATATTTGAAATATATCTGAAATAATTTTTATATATACACAGATATTTTAAATGTATGGTAACATGTCATTTTCTGTATCCCGCTTTTTACGGACACAATTTACATGGAATGTAATGTATAAATCTGAACTATTCTGTTCTCTGAATTTTGACAGAGGTGCATATACTTATAGCCACAACCCAAAATAAGGTATGTCACAATTCCATCACTCCAGAAAGTTTCTTTCTGTTTCCAGTCAATACTTACCCCACCGGCCTACCCCAGATGACTATTTTCTTACTTCTATCATCACAGATGAGTTTTATCTGTTCTTGGACTTTATATAATAGCATATGCATTCTTAATATATGCTTTTTCTTCACTCAATATAGTGTATTTTAAATCCGTGTTGTGAGTCTGTGTATTTTCTTCTTTACTGTGACTGAGTATGACCATATCACTCAGAGTTCTCCAGAGAAAGAGAAGGAATAAGATTTAGTTTAAGAAACTGGCTCAGCCAATTATGGGTCTTGGCAAGTCTAACACCCACAGGGCAGGCCAGCAAACTGGAAACTCAGGTAAGAGTTGATGTCTAGTCTTGATTCTCCAATCTGTAAGGCAGGATGGCTGGTGGAAACTCAGAGAGAATTCCTATGTTAGAGTCTAGAGGTAGAATTCCTCCTTCTCCAGGAAACCTCAGATTTTGTTCTCAAGACTCTCAACTGATTGGAGAAAGCAGAGGCACATAATGGAAAGTCGTCCTTTTTACTCACAGTCAACTGATTGTGCTTGTACACATTAATCACCTCTAAAACATACTTTGACAGCAACATTCTAACCTAATATTTGACCAAGCACCTGGGCACTACAGCTTAGCCAAATTAACACACAAAATTTAACCCTCACAATGACCATTCCATAATTTGTTTACCCATTCTAAAGTTGGTAGTCACTTAGGTTATGGACTGAATCTCCCCCCTCCCAATTTATAACCTGAACTCCTAACTCCCAGTACCTTAGAAAGTGACTGTCTTTGGAAACAGGGTGTTTAAAGATGTAATTAAGTTAAAATGAGTCATTAGGGTAGGCCCTAATTTAAAATTGACTATTGTCCTTATAATAAGAGGAAATTTGGACACACATGGGGGAGGACAGCTAGCTATCTTTACGTCGAAGAGGGAATTCCTCAGATGAAACAAAGTTTGCTGACACCTTGATTTTGGACTTCTAGCCTTGGGAATTGTGAGGAAATAATCTGTCGTTTACTGCACCCTGTCTGCAGTACTTTGTTGTGGCAGCTCTAAAAAACTCATATCACTTGTTTCCAGTTTGGGGCTATTATGAATGAAGCTTCTGTGAATATATAAATTGTTTTTAAAAATTATTTAACATCTTTATTGATAGATGCTTGCACTTTGTTGACTTTTTTTGAACAAGTCAAGTTGCAAACATTTATTACAAATTGAAACAAATGAAAAATCTCAATCAGGTATGAAATAATTAAAAAAACTTTAAAGATATGTTGAGAAAAAACAGACTTTGAAAAAATACATTTGTATTACCAAAAAGAAATCTCTTTGGGTACAAATAATAAAAACTCCACAGTGCATAGGTAATGCAGATAGAGAATGGGGGGAAAAAACAGGCACTTAAGGTCCTCAGCTCTTAAGGACTGAAGGTCCTTCATTTTTCATTGCTGGACTTTTGTATACCAAAAAGAATGCATATGCTATTTATATAAAGTCCAAGAATAAAGAAATGCTTCTTTTTTTGATTATTGTAGCTGTGTATTTTAATCTGGTCTCACAGATCTTCTCTCTGTGTGCTTTTTAGAAACTTTATTTATCTCTGGTTTTCAACAGCTTGACTAAGATATGACTAGGTATGATTTTGGGGGGAATTATTCTGCTTAGAATTAGCTAAGATTTTTAGGCTGTTAGTTGATGTCTTTTGACAATTTAAAAAATATTAACCTTTCTTCTTGTTGATGAATTTCTTTATTTCTTTGTTCAGTTATTTCTCTTCTCCTTGTGAAGCTACAGTTACATGTATGTGAGAAAGTTTGATAGATTTTGGATATTCTCTCTTTCCCCTCCTCTTTTTCTGCTTTGTGCTTCAGTTTCAATACTTTTTGTTAAACTGTATTCAAATGTAATGACTTTTAAAATCAGCTGTGTCCAGTTTTCTGATTAGCTCATTGAATAAACTTTTTATTTCTGATATCACATTGGAAAGGAATTTGAGCATTTTAATTCTGTTCTTTTTAAATAGTTTGCATCTCTTTCCTGCAATTAGTTATCTGTTTTCACATGCTGACTATCATTTCTAGTATATACTTTATAATATGATAGTACTTTAAAGTTACTTTATTCCAACGTCTCTGTCATCTGTGGGTTTATTTCTATTAACTTTTTCCTCTCTTACATACAGATCATTTGTTCTCATTTAGATGTTTCATTATGTTTGACATGTTCTCTATACTCTATGACTGCCTTCTCTCTTTTCATGATTTGTCGCTGCTTCTGGAACATTTCAGTCGAGACATGTTTATGTAATATATATTTTTTAAAAAGAAAAATAAATGTAGGAAAAATATTTTTTAAGAAAGAAAAGATCATGTTCATAATGATATTTATATTTAAATATATAATTATAGTCTGTTAATTTATGGTTTTATATTTTTACAATTTTATATCTCTATAATTTTTTGTTTTATGCCTTTTCTCACAAAATAACTTTTGTGTTGAAACTCTTGGCTCCTAATTACATGGACATAGTAATTTATTTGATTTATCCTATGCCATATACTTACAGTATTTGTAAAATAACAATTTGAATGTTATAATCGATAAATAATGATACCAAATGCAGATTGTGATATCTTTATGGTGATTTTTGTCTTCAGTATAGACTTCACTAGTGACAGACAGTAAAAAATTCTTCAGTATAGACTTCACTAGTGACAGACAGTAAAAAATACTGCATTTGAAAGGCATGTGAAAAAATTCTTCTCTGTGTGGTTTTGTGAACAATGTGATAAGCCAATAAATTTTTTTGTCTCAAAAAATGTTAGGGGATTGCTTAGCCTCCTTTCTAAAATAATTACACATGTATCTTTGAGTACATAAAGCATAAAGCCTTTACAGCATTACAAATTGAGAGTATGTTTTTAAGCATGTGTATAAGTTTATATATACATAAACACACAACTGCACACACGCTTATATGTAGATATTCAGCTTTTTTTTCTGTGTCTTTTACTGTAGGCATCCATCTCAATAATTTTCATCTTACCCGTTTTTTAAAAATATAAATAAATTTAGATTTATAGTTCCTATTTGAAAGCACTTCTTTACATTTAAAAATTAGGAAGACTTTCTTTTTTTTTGAGACAGAGTCTTCACTTTATCATTCTTGGTAGAGTGCCATGGAGTCACAGCTCACAGCAACCTCAAACTCCAGGACTTAGGCGATTCTTTTGCCTCAGCCTCCCGAGTAGCTGGGACTACAGGTGCCCGCCACAACGCTGGGCTATTTTTTGATGCAGTTTGGCCGGGGCTGATTTTGAACTTGCCACCCTTGGTATATACGGCCAGTGCCCTACTCGCTGAGCCACAGGTGCTGTCCTAGGAAGACTTTCAAACAGAGTTTTATAGCTGCATGACCTGGACTTGTAGTTAAACAACTATATCAGAATATTGCTTCGTTTTTATTCTAAACAGAGTCGGAGAGTAGGACAGCATCTACATAGAGACAGCAAGCACGACAAAGCCTTAAGGAAACACAGTGGTGTCTTATCAATGGAATGCCAACTCACATTTATGTAGGAATTTTCAGTTTACACAGTAATTTTGCTATGAATTTATTAACCTATTTTCATAATAACCTAATGAGTTTATCTCCATTCTGAAAATAAGAAAATGAAATATGGGAACAAAAATTCCTTGCCCACAGCCTTGCCAAATTCACACTGCTAATTTCTGATAGAGAAGAGAGAAGAATTCAGGTCTCCGGCGTAAACCTCTACATGATAACGACACTGCCTCTCAAACTACTTGTACTTATGAACTCTTGGGTTTTTTAAAGCCATATTTTTCTGTAGTTGTCATAAATTACTCCAAATAAGTTTTAGAAGTAGAAAATCCTCTATTCCCTTTCAAGAGATTTGTAATACACATTAACATCAAGCAATCTAACACTTCCTATATTATTGAAATATGTTTAATTTTGTATTTTTTTAATGTTTCCCAATTTTATAAGATCAGGGAACATTCCCCTTCCCTGCACTCCCAGACTGAGTCTGAACATGTGTGAAAGCAGCATAACTTGTTACTGTTATAAGTGTAGTTTAATCCATTTAATGGTAACTTCAATCCACAGTTATTTTCTTCCTATAACCCAAGCCTAAGATGACTGTCTGTGTAGCTGGATATGTGTAGCACATTAGAAGCCACATTTTGAAGGTTTATGTTATGATGGATTCAGCCAATGCTTTAGTGACTAAACAATTAGGCCTTAATTTATAAAAGTGAGTGTATTGACACTATTTTCCTCTGAGAAGATTCACCCATATTTAGTTAACTGACTGGCAGAAACAGCATGGGCAGCTAGCTGTACTTCTGCGTGTTGTTAGCAACGAGAAACCACGACAGAGCAAGGCATCGTCCAGGAGTCGTCTGCGTTTTCTCATCCGTGAACATGACGCTGAACTCTAATGCGCCTGGAGATACAGAGAAATATTTACTATTGGAAAACACGCTCTACGCTAAAAGCAGAGGTAAGGATAAATACACCCAGGGCAGAGCTATGCAAAGTAATACAAAATGAACACTTCGTCCTTTATATTCATAGGATCTTCTGTCTCTGCCCAGGCCTGTGCCCTAGTTTTCTCTTTTCATAGGGACATCAGTCATATTGAATTAAGGCCCACCTTGATGGCCTCATTTCAATGTCATCACATCTTTAAAAACCCTATTTCCAAAGACAGTCACATTCTGGGGGTACTGGGAACTAGAATTTCAATATATGAATTTTAAGAGAGCATGACTCAGTCTGTAACACTGTATTTGAAAAAACTACAGTACTTGCAGAGAGGGAGATATAATGAAGCTCATATAGTATAGAATAGTTTGGGGTAAGTTCTTTGAAAGCCAAGGGGAGTTGGAAAACAACAGAGCTTTCTGTAAAGGTGTCATCAACGGCCTAGAGGAAATAACTCCCCGGAAGGGTTCAGGTAGAGGAAAGGATAGTTTGGCTGTATGGTTAGGGTTAGGGTAGGGCAAGTGGGGGAAAGTGCAACAGGAGAAACTGACATGAGGTTTCTCAGTCCTGATCCCTGGGGTGGGGGGAGCATAATTCCATCTCGATGGTATCCTTGTTCAGAATACTTAAACTAAAACAAATCATCCAAGACATCTCAATTGATAAATATTCTGGAAAACAACTTGTCTGGTCCTTTGGAAATGCCAATGTTGTGAAAAGCAAAAAAGGCTGAGAATCTGTTCTAGGAGGCTAAAGAAACATGCAACTACTGCAATGTGTGATTAGTGATTATGTCCTTGATAAATGTGAATTAAAGAATAGGATACAAGGAAATTTTTCCTGGGAAAATTTGAAAATGGACTGCATGTTATTTAATAGCCTTGAATTAATGTTAAGTTTCTCGAATGAAGTCATGTTATTGTGTGGAGAATACTTTTTCCTTAGGAGATACGAACAGAAGTACTTGGGTTTGAAGTGTTACAATATCTACAAATAACTCTTAAATGTTCCCATACACATTCTACCCCAGGGGAAACAAAGATAGCAAAGGTTTAACATTGTGGAATCCAGGCAAAATATATATGGATGTTTCCTTTTTTTTTCCTTCGCCTTTAAAAAAAATCCACACACCCTTTTTTTTTGTGAGGCAGTCTCATTTTGCCACTCGTGGCAGAGTGTCATGGTGTCATAGCTCGCAGCAACCTCAAACTCTTGATTTTGAGCAATTCTCTTACCTCAGCCTCCCCAGTAGCTGGGACTATAGGCGCCCACCACAACACTTGGCTATTTTTCGAGACAGGGTCTCACTCTTGCTCAGACTGGTCTTGAGCTCAAACAATCCACACAACTCGGCCTTCCAGAGTGCTAAGATTACAGGTGTGAGTCCCTGTGCAGGGCTAATTTTTTTTTTTACTTTCAGATTAATATGAGGGTACACGTGTTTAAGTTACACTGTTCTCAATTCTAAGGTAAAGTTCAAGTTATAGTTGAGCCCTTCCCCCGTGGGCTGAGCTGAATAGCCCCACACTGTGCACAGTAGGTTAGATCTTCCCTATCACCCTCCCACGTCCCTTCTCCTTCCTCTCCCTTTCCCCTTGCTAGACTATACTTTTGTTTTTTTCTTTCTTGTGGGCATGTAGCTATTTATGTATTGGTTTCATATTACTACTAAGTACATTGGATAAATTTTTTTCCATTGTTGAGATACTTTACTAAGAAGAATGTGTTTCAACTCCATCCAGGTGAACACAAAAGATATGAATTCTCCATCTTTTCTTATGGCTGAATAGTCCATGGTATACAGATGGCACATATGTTAATCCACTCATGAGCTGATAGGCACTTGGGTTGCTTCCACAACGTGACAATTGTGACTTGAGTTGCAAAAACATTCTGGTGCAAATGTCCTTGTGGTAAAATGATTTTTTTTCTTCTGGGTAGATACCTAATAATGGGATTGTGGGTTCAAATGGAAGGTTAGCTTTTAGTTCTTTAAGAATCTCCATGGAGGTAGGTTGTATTAATTTGCAATCCCACCAGCAGTGTAAAAGTGTTCCCTTCTCTCCACATCCATGCTGGCATTTGCAGAGTTGGGACTAGTAATGTGGGCTAATCTCACTGGAGTTAGGCATACTATTTTTGTGACTTTTCTGTACATTTAAAAATCCCATTTAAAAAGATGAATTTTTCATGAAATAAAATTCAATAAATATTTATTAGATAATTCATTTATATCTCAAGTAGGCATGGTCCAAATTGTAAAATTACCAATATACAAATGGCCAGTTCACTCTAGGAAGTGAAAGGCAATAATAAGACAATGATTTACACCTGCCTCAGGAATCAAGTGAAAGGTGGTATGATTTCCTGATAGCAGTGAGATTTGGAAAAGGAAACTTTGATAAACTGCCCTGAAGCCAAAATCTGAGTTGTTCCCAAGGAATTATGCCTTCTAGAAACTTCCAATAATGAATAATTCTTCTTATTTCGAGTTATATTAATTTTTCTAGCTAATAAGTATTGGTCATACCAATTTCTTGGTAATTTGCTTTCTGCAGGCATCTGGAGAAGTCATTTTTCAAAAATAGGCTTTTTACTTACTAAATTGTTTAACACCTGCTCAGACCACTATTAGTTGTTTTTCTAGAGGAGTTTATGGATGACTCACACTCATTCAGTCAGATCCTACCCATTGTGATCTTGATCATGCATTTTTCAGAGTACTTATTATGTCAGCACCAGGCCATAATCATGGAACAAAACCAACTTAAATATTGCACAAACATAAGAACCTGGCTGAGGAAACACCACACTCCCAATATCAAGTCTATTATCATACGAGAATTATCAGAATTTATCTCACCTGGTTTTACTTTCCATGGAGAGGAAGCTAGTATTAATAGAAACTTCATCTCCTCATTCAATAGAGTACAAATAACACAGCCACAAAATTAAAGCAAAATTGGAATTAATATAAATTCAAATCACAGTTTAACTTACAATGTAAACCTAGTAACTGAAGAGGACTAGTTGGAAAGTGAACAGAGGGAATTTGATTTTTTAAAAAGACATGAGAACCCTGATCATTCCTAAACCAGAATGCAGAAAAACATAAAATAAAGAACGCTTACAGTTGTGAGAAAGTGCTTTATAAAAGGGGTAATTTTTCTGAAGCTAACTGATAGATCTAGTGTGTTCTGTTGACTGCAGAGCATGGGCTGGACCAGACACAGCCCTGCTGTGGAGAGGAGCCCTAAAGTTATATTGGTAGCAGATGCATCAAATGTGTTTCAAGGTGGACTTTACATAACAAACACAAGGACATGGAAGATTAGGAAAGACAAACTCAAGGACTTAGCAGAATAATTTTAACCTATGTAATGTTATACAAATTTCTAAAGAATTTAAGTTTGGAATAAAGATTCTGGGGAATTTAGGGTGGATAATTATTATTTCCAACGGACTTTTCATCATTATTATTGTCAATGATATAGCTGGTCTGTTTCACTTTACTGGTGATTTGTAGGAAATAAGGTCACACTTACTAAGATATGCTAGTTAGAGACATTGATATCAGGCAAAATTAACTATAAGGCAATAAATATCACTAGGCTACTTGATAATTATAAGAGGTTTAATTCACTAAGTCACAATATATATTCTCATTAGGAAAAGGTATAATAATACATACCATATATATACGGTACATATACTTTACCTTCAAAGAATGGTGCTTTAAAAACTTCCACCATTGCTATGTATTAGACAACTTCTTGTTTTAGTTCTCACAATTTATATATATAATATATATATATATATATATATGGTATGTGTTATTATACCTTTTCCTAATGAGAATATATATTGTGACTTAGTGAGTTAAACCTCTTATAATTATCAAGTAGCCTAGTGATATTTATTGCTTATAATTAATTTTGCCTGATATTAATGTCTCTAACTAGCATATCTTAGTAAGTGTGACCTTATTTCCTACAAATCACCAGTAAAGTGAAACAGACCAGCTATATCATTGACAATAATAATGATGAAAAGTCAGTAACAAACTGGTCAATATAAGGAACTAGACTTACTGTATTGGTGCATACTTATAATTTACTTTCTTGTACAGTTTTTATTAGAGAATCATACATATTCAAAACATAGTAAAACCCTATACATATCATACAAAATCAATACATTTACTGTTTTCTCATAGTTTGATCATTCTTTCTGAAAAAAGGTCAGTCTTGGTCTGTTCCTTATTTTGAATATAAATGTAAGTGGAGAAAGCACTTTCAATGCTGGCTATACCATTCAGCATACCTGAGCATTTTTTTTTTTTCATAGCAAATGACTTCAACTGTCTTAGCAGATGATTGACATCCTCTTCTTTTGGAGTCTCTGCAATTTGTGAGTCATCCTCACTCGCTTCTTCTACTTCGTCAGCTGCTTTATGCACTTTTACACTGGTCT